>JASKGM010010040.1:0-38311 GCA_034509205.1 Ceratonia siliqua | reverse complement strand
ATCAAAAACTGGTTCCTTTACAAACCCCGCATAGACTATAACGGGAACAACCTACAAACAAGTCTGTCACGTGATAAACACAGGCCAAACTAACAGCAACCAAATACAGACTAACGGTAACAGCACACATAAGGTAACTTAACAGCATGACAAGGAACATAACAGAAACATAAAAATAAAACATTGGAACCAGGAAACCAAAGGAGATGCTCCTGCATCAACATGACTGACGTAAGAAAATTACTATTTAGGTAATAAACTATTAGCCTAAAATACTAAATGCAACTAATATCATTAGAACCTAATTATGAATTGAAAAATGAAAGCAAAACATACTTCAACACAAAAATTCTAAGTCAAAATTTTAATAAAAATTTTGGCAGAGTTTCCTCTGAAATATGGACTATCCCAGGTACAATTAGACAAATCACAAGGTGGACAAGTCCACTGAAATTCAAATGGCCTAAATAAAAATCAAGTATGGGTCCATCATGGACTGTATATGCTAACTACACATAAATTATGCAATTATTGTTATTACAGACTATGACCTTTATTCAAAATGCAAAATAACCTATCCAATATTTGGTTCACAGTTTCCAAAAGAATATTCCACTACCATTCAGGATGGTAAAGGATGGAGCAATCATAATCCTTAATCAGTTCCATTCACTGTTGCTGTCTCAGATTTAAATCCTTCTATTCGGAGATGTACTTTAAACTTTTATGGTTGATATAGATTTCGCAAATTTCACCATGAAGATAATGTCGTCAAACTTTCAATGCGAACACAACAGCCGCCATCTCAATGTCGTGAGTAAGATAGTTTTGTTCATGGTTCTTAAGTTGTCTCGAGGCATAGGAGATAACTTTGCCTTTATGCATTAATACATAACCTAATCCAATCCGAGACGCATCACAGTAGATGACATATTCGCACCCACTTTCTGATAAGGTTAAAATTGGGGTTGTAGTTAAATGTTCCTTAAGTTGTTGGAAACTATCTTCATAAGCTGACACCCATTCAAACTTTACATTCCTTAGGTTCCAAAAAATTTTCTCTTCTTGCCAGGTAAGAGTTGATTCTCTTGGCTATTGTGAAATAGAAATTTGGAGGGTACAAAAACTAGTTTAGATAGCATTTAGGTAATAACCTCTCAGTGAATGGAAGACTCAGAAAATTCATTCGCCATCGGAAGAAACGAAGGATTCCCCTGCTACCCGTTCCTGCTCCTCTTCTCGAGGCTGCAATTCCAAAATAGGCACAGGAGATACGGCAGGCCTTTCAAACTTTGGTCAATGTTATGACTCGGGTGAATATACCAGTGCCTCCCGTAAGTGATCCAATGACCCTAACTGTCCCTACTTCATCCATACCTGTGGCGACCCCCACACTCCGAAACTTTCTTCTAGAATTTTAGAAGTTAAAACCTCCTCGATTTTCGGGAGTTAAATCCGCAATTGATTCTCAGTAGTTTTTGAAGCATGTGGAAAATTTATGGAGGATTATTGACTGTCCTGAATCGATAGCGCTATGAAAATGGTGGGGCTTCAGTTAAATGGTTCTACAGCAGATTGGTTCTGTGTATGGCAGGTAAAGGGACCGCTAGAGAAATTGGAGAATGCTTGGCATTCTTTTAAAACTGCTTTCCTCTAGCAATTTCTTCCTGAATGAGCTAGACAAGTTAGGGTTCATAAGTTTCTCTTTATGGAAGATCAGAGAGGTGTCAATTTATGAATATGTTGTCAGATTCCTGCAACTATCTCAATTGGCACCATATGCTGTCTCTACAGAAAAAGTTAACGCTTTGTATAGGGACTAAGAACATTTTATTACAGTGTTATTCATATCACAGATGAGAGCACTTATGAGGAGGTGTATAACCGGGCAGTTGAGTTTGAAAATTTATTAAGAGAAAATAGTCGAACGGATAATGCTTCTACTAGTAAGAAAATGGTCAGATCTGAGTCATGTCTTTCTAAAGCACCTACCATGTCGAATACATTCTCTTCTCGACGTTTTGACCGGCATTCTCACCAGTCAATTTTCGATAATTACCCTTCCGAAAGAAACCGCCCTTTTACTCAGTCATCATCTTAGACCACACCCTTGTGTGGTACATGTGATAGGTTCCACACTATTCTTGTAGCGGAGTGAAAAGTGCATGTTTCATATGTCGATAGTCAGACTATGGTTGGAGAATGCACAATGAAAGTAACACCCTTTGGAGGTGCACTAACTGAGCAACACCTAGCTCAATACAGCAATCATCTATGGCATCAGCTCAGTTCCCCAGCCTAATCCACCAGTGGTGTAGGTAGAAGGACGGCAGGTTGTGGTGGTGGTTCTAGATTACAGGCCCGAGTCTTTGCTTTGACAAAACATGATGCTATGGCTTCTAATGCAACTGTTACAGGTACTTTGCTGTTAGAATATATTTTAACTTATGTGTTATTTGATATTGGAGCAACCCACTCCTTTATATATGCTTATTTGCTATCATAATTGAGCAACCCCTTTGAAAGGAATATTAACTACCCTTGATGTGGTGAAGTCGTGTTCACTTTTGATCTGTGATACACCATTATCAGTGGATCTATTTGTTCTAAACATTCACGGATTTGATGTAATTTTGAGAATGGATTGGCTTACAAGTCATTATGCAGTGGTGGACTACTTTAATAAAACAATGAAAAATTGTTTATCTGCGAAGGAACCGATTGTGGTTCAAGGAGACAGTAGTAAGGTTTTTACTAAGCTCATTTTTGCCATAGGGTCACAGAGGTTACTTAGGAAAGGTGGCAAGGCTTATCTAGCTTTTGTTTAGGATATTAAAAGTTCTGGACGTCAATTAGAAGAAGTTTTGGTAATAAGCGAATTCACACATGTTCCAAAAGAATTATCGGGTTTGCCACTGAAGAGGGAAATTGAATTTTGTATTGATTGTTATACAACAAACCCGATATCACTCCCTCCATACAAGATGGCTCCTAGTGAACTTAAACAGTTGAAAGTACAGTTATAGGAATTGTTAGAAAAATGATTTATCTGCCCCAGTATTACATGATCACAGTAAAAAATAAATACCCTTTGTCCCGAATAAATGGTTTATGTGATCAATTGTAAGGAGTTTAGTTATTTTCTAAGATAGATTTGCATTCGGGATATCATTAACTCCTAATTCGGAAGAGTGACATTCTTAAGATAGCTTTTAGAACCAAATATGGGCACTATGAATGTGGTGATGTCATTTAGGTTGATTAATGCACCTTCTGCCTTCATAGATCTCATGAATAGAGTATTCCGATCTTTTCTGGATCAGTTCGTGATTGTTTTTATTGACGACATATTGATTTGTTCCAGAAGTGAAGAAGAACATGATCAACATTTGATAATTATATTACAAACTTTGAGAGAACACCAGTTGTATGCGAAATTCTCAAAATTCGAATTTTGGCTTTCACAAATCGCCTTTCTAGGACATGTAGTCTCTCAGGAAGGTATTCATGTAGATTATAAGAAAGTGGAAGCTGTTAGAAATTAGGCCAGATTTTTTTCAGTGACAAAAATTTATTGCTTTTTGGGTTTGGTAGGGTATTATCGTCGTTTTGTCAAGGATTTCTTGCGCATAGAAGCTCCCAAGACAAAGCTGACTCAGAAAAATGTGTAGTTTAAATGGGTGTAAGTTTGTGAAGATAGTTTTCAGCAACTTAAGAAACATTTAACTACAACCTCAATTTTGACCTTATCAGAAAGTGGGTGTAGATATATCATCTACTGTGATGCATCTCGGATCCGATTGGGTTGTGTATTAATGCAAAAAGACAAGGATATCACCTATGCCTTGAGACAACTTAAGAAACATGAACAAAACTATCACACTCAAGACATTGAAATAACTACTGTTGTGTTTGCATTAAAGGCTTGGCAGCATTATCTTTATGGTGAAACTTGCAAAATTTATACCGGTAATAAAAGTTTGAAGTACATATTCAAACAGAAAGATTTAAATTTGAGACAACGTTGATGGATGGAATTGATTAAGGATTATGATTTGCTCCATCCAGGTAAGGCTAATGTAATGGCAGATGCGCTCAGTAGAAAGTCTTGTGACAGCTTGTCATTTATCGAAGCTGGTCGTAGACTTCTTATTCGTGAGTTGTATGAATTGGAAAGCAGTGGGGTTGAACTGCAAATGGCTCCATCTAGTGTACTCCTAGCTAGTGTATAGGTACATTCTCCCTTGGAGTATATTAAAACCGCTTAGGCATATGACCCTGACAGGGCTAAATTAGTGGAAAGGGCGAGGTCAGATGTGGGTAATGGTATCACGACTAATGATCAGGAAATAATGTTTTACAAAGGTCGATTATGGGTACTGGAAGTGAATGAGTTGAAGAAACAGATTATGTACTGTGCCTATTTTTCTTCCTATGTTATGCATCCAAGAAGTAATAAAATGTATCATGACCTGAAGGTTCATTACTGGTGGAACGGTATGAAGAAAGATATAGCAGATTTCGTTTCTCACTATCTAACTTGTCAACAAGTTAAAGCAAAATACCAAAGGCCTGCAGGGTTACATCAGAACATAGTGGTTCTAGTATGAAAATGGGAGTAGATTATTACAGATTTTCTAACTAGGTTGCCAAAAATCCTTAAAGGGTATGATTCAATTTGGGTGATTGTGAACAGACTCATTAAGGGGGTGTTTGTATGGGTTGTGCTTTTTAGTAGATATTTCAAATAGAATAGTTAATTTTGAAAAAAGTAAATATTTGATATTTAGATGTAGTTATGTAGAAGTGATTTTACTAAAAAAAGCAAATTTGTTGCATTTGAATATAAAAATATAGAAGCACTTTTGCACAAGTAAAATTATGAAAAAATGTATGTAAAAGTATTTTTTATATTGTTGGAATTTTAAATTATTTTTTGTTAAATTAAATTTAAAATAAAATATTGTTAAGAATTCTTATTTTTATTTTTATAAATATAAATTTTAAAATAAAATTTATTATTATAACTTCATTAAAAGTATAAAAAAATGGAGAAAATTGTACATATGATGGACATGAATAAAAATATTTACAATGTAGGGGTATTTTTTACACTAAAAATTTCTCTCTATTTCATTCAAAACTGCTTTTAGCCAGAAGCTAAAATTAGCTGCTTTTGGGCTTTTTTTGATAAAAGCACTTCTCAGTAAAAGTAGTGGCCAAACAGCCTTAAACACCAAAAACACTTTATTGTTTGAAAAAAAAGCAGTTTTTGAGGGGCAAAAAGCAATTCTCAAACAGGTTAAGAGTGCACATTTCTTACCAATGAAACTACATATTCAGCTCCTCAGTATGTACAATTGTACCTGGACATGATAGTCTATCTTCATAGTATACTCTTGTCCATAATCTCTTATTGAGGTACTCAGTTCACGGCCCGTTTTTGGAAGTCATTTCAGGAGACTTTAGGGTCTCAACTACACTTTAGTACGGTCTTCCACCTTTAGATCGATGGTTAGTCCGAAAGGACAATTCAAGTGTTAGAAGATATATTACAAGCCTGTGTTATGAAATTCGAGGGTAGATGGGAAAAGTATCTACTGCTCATTGAATTCGCCTATAATAATAGCTACTATTCTAGTATTTAGATGGCTTCATTTAAAACATTATACGGTCGTAAATGCAGGTCTCCTGTGGGATGGTTTGAAACCTGAGAAATTAAGTTGCTTGTACCAGACTTAGTTATGAATGCAATAGAGAAAGTGAAAAGCATTTGTGAAAAATTATTAGCCGCTTAGAGCCAACAAAAGACGTATACTGATCAGCGAAAAAGGAAATTTGAATTTCAAGTAGACGATTAAGTTTTTATTAAGGTATATCCAATGAAGGGAGTAATAAAGTTTGGTAGGCAAGGTAAATTGACACTTCTGTACATTGGTCCATTCCCTATCATGCAGTAAATTGGAGCAGTGTCATACAGGTTGGATCTACCACCAGCATTGTTAGGAGTGCATCTTGTAATTAACTCAAAGTCAAAGGACAAAGTAGCAAAACTTTAATTTTAAAGCAATTGCAAATCAGTCCCTCCTCTCTCCTTTCCCACCCCCTGTTCGGCGCCTTGAACCTGTGAAAACTCTCTCTGTTGCCTCGCCGCCCAGTTGTCGGTGAATCCCTCTGTTCACCGACTGTCGCTTCCTAGTCGTGCGGAGTGTTCGTGGGTTGTTTTGGAGTCTTTTGGAAGTTATAACTTGGTTGATTCAACATCATTTTTCTAGTAAGTTGTTTATCATCCTTCTACTAAAATCAAGTAATTTATGGCAGTATAACATATTTGGAATGGTGATTTTGTTGGGTTAGTTTGATTCCTCCAAATTTAAGCTTTGCCCAATTTTAAATTCTAGTAAAAAAATTGACTTCCTTATTTTTTTGAGTTTTAATTTAGTGAATATTGGATCCTCTAAACTCTATTATTTGGTCTGTGAGTATATGTTTCCTTTCGGCATCAAAATAAGAATTTATTGAGGATTTTGGGCATTTACAATTCAGATTTTTAAAAAAATTTGTTCTAACTATATTCTCTTTAGTTATATAAATTTTCGAGCACTATGTATTGTTTCTTTTTGGGTTGCCATTCCTTCCAATAGAAAATTTCACCACTTTGAGGAATTTTAATCAAAATGTAATCAACCAAATTTTTGTGAACCTTCCTTGGACAAAGTGAAAGGGGGGCTAGTAGATAAATGAGTACTTTATGACTAGATAAGAATGAAAATGTTATGAAATTTAATTGGTATGAAGTATAAACCTTGAAATTTCTTGGTATAGATAATGTAGGAATAGAGTGGCTAGAAAATTTAGGAGTGGAAAGGATTTATGCTGACGTTATATGAGTTTGGAAAATCATTGAGATGATGAGAAACCAAAGTATTGGGTTGTCAACTAAGTTCTTCTAGTGTCAAATTATTATTAAATAAATCAGCAATTCTCACTTAAATATTTTTCCCATTTTAGTTATAGTGATGGTATTAGGAACACAATTGTGAATTCGGGTTGTTAATATGTAGGCGTACACGTTATAATTATAGATACATCTAAAACAAATTCTTCGGACCCAAATTTAGCCTGAGGTGGAGTTGGGTGGAAAATAATCATCCTATTGTCTACAGTTGAGTAGTGAGTAGATATCTATTTATCTCTGCATGCCTGAAATTGTAAATTCTATATTATGATTTAATTTTATCATTATCAAACATGATTTGTGATGTTTTGAAAAAAACTGAAATGTATATGTGAATTTGTGAGTTTTCCCAAATTATGAGTTTTTCCTGAGTTTTTCCCAAGTTTTCTTGGAAATGGTGAATTGTGTAAGATTATCGAATGTGATTAGAACTTTGTTCTAGGATCCGTAACAGAGTGGTAGTAGAATCATTAGGTGCACCTAGGTCATAACCTATATCAGTTATGGACAGTTCTTGGTCAAAGGTACTTCTGCTAATGGTGCAATTCCTGGGAGAAAATTGAGTTTGAATAGAATAGTTCCTCCGGATGAATGAAACTCCGAAGGAAGTGGTAAATTAAATATTTCTCTCGATGAGTGCAATTCCCGAAGGTGAGGAATGGACCACCTCTCTAGTTAAGTTTATCTTCTGGAGTGGAAAGACTCGTTTTTCAGTTTGGGTTCTTCAATTGAGTTGATTATGGATCCTAATATTTTTGTGAACTCAAGTAAATTATTTTGAACTTAAATGTCTTTATGAAAATATTGTCAATTATTGGTATTATCAATTATATAATTATTTTGCTTCCCAGATATAATGTATCACGTGCACAATATTACTTTTCGATTATATCTTTATGTATTGAAACATTAATTTGAATATAATAATTTTTTTACGATGATACACTTTACACCTGAGAATTTATGCATTCTTTGATAAGTATTTTTTCCATTCACTGAATTAATATGACTTACCTTTTCAATTCCTAACAATTTTCAGATCAAGCCATTAGTGAAAACAAATTCTCTCCCCCTCTCCTTTCCTTCTACGTGTTTGTATATTAATTTTACATTTGCTAGTTTCTTTCATGACTCTCTTGAATATCTGAACTGTAGCTCCATTGCAGTTGTCCAGCGCCATTGAGTAAGTTGTGCATGCTTGTGGTAGTGGATTAAGTTTTTTTTCTTTTTTCTTTTCTTCCCCTTGCGCCAGGGGGAGTGAGGAAAAGATGTGCCTGAGCAAATTCCAACTTATTTGTTTTAAATTGTGTCCATTTTTTTAAAAAAAAGACCTAGATGCTAAGAGGTATTTTTGTAATATCTGTTTGAACTACTTAAACGCTTACATTTTGTCCATCTTGTTATGAGGTGATAAGTGCAAAAAAAAATGTATCTTAACGATTTATAACCAGCCTATATGAATATGTTAGACCCTCGGTTACAAAGGTATATGTGAGGAAAAGGGGCCCAGCAGATAATAGAGAAGGGGGAGCAGTTAAAAGAGGGTGAGTGACCGGGGCAGTTACAAGTGGTTACCAGAGAGATGAAAACAAGGGAGGAAGCAAGAGGAAAGTAGGCAGAATATTTGAATTGGGGAAATGGGGGGTGACTAGCCACTCTTAAAAGTGCCAGAATTATCATGTGTACACTATATTACATTGGTTTTCATCTTTTTTAAAGCTTCTTTGTTTCTCTGACAAATTTTTGTTCATATTATCATTCTTTCAATTGACTTGTAGTCCATGCTTTATCTAATGTACATATCCAGTGGAAGTCATGCTGTGTTCAATATTGCCACTTATCTCTAGTCTTATGAAATGCTGTCTATACTGTTCTAATGATCTGAGTAATGTCTTGAATGAATATCACATCACATTTTGAATTTTCTTATTTACCACAAATCTCTTAATATACTAATATGGTAGCTTGTCCCTCTTCTTTCAGCTTCCCAGAATCCAGGTGACTGATCCAGTTGCAAGATATTATGGACTGAAACGTGGACAGGTTGTGAAGATAATTCGGCCAAGTGAGACTGCTGGCCGATATGTTACCTACCGATATGTTGTATAAGTAACTTGATAAATTCTATTGATGTGCTAAACTGGCTGTGCTTCATGGTTCCTTCGTCCTTCACTTGATGTTGTGATGAGATTGAAAAATGAGTAGTGCTCGCATAAAATAAAAGTCAGTTTTAGGATAATCTTTTATTGCTTTATACTATTCTTCCATTTAAAATGTCTCTGATGATATGCTAATTGGGCTTCTAAATTCTTACATACTTAGATTGTACTGCCTTTTTACAATACTCAATAAATATAGGTTAAATATGTATTTTAAATAAAATAGAATATGTTTTATTTGAATTTTACAATGCATTAATATTAATAAATAATGCATTAATATTGATAAATAATGATAAAAAAAATTTTAAAAAAAATTTTTTAACAGAAAATTATACGAAATTACCTATGTCTTTGGATATATAATGTATGTAATGATCATCGTATAAAAAATAAAAAAATGTGTATATCACTCACCATCTTAACTATATAAATTTATAAAATTCTTTGTACATCATACCAAATATTGCACTAGATTAAATTATATAGAGTTTTTAATATCATAACCAATCTTTATACAGAAGAACAAACGAACCTTACTGTTTAGGTCATAACAGACGCATTTCCCAGCGAAGTATGTAAAATAATAGTATTGTATTTGTTAACTAATTATATAAGGTTATAAGAATAAAAACAATTAAAATAATTTTATATGACTTGGGCAATAGAAGTTAGGATTAAAAATTTAATTACCATCATGCTAATCAATATTCACCACTTTATGATTAAGATGAAACCGAATTTGGTTGACTTAAAAACAAGGATATTAAGAAATAGTATCAATACCATGTAACAATGTTGTCATATAGCATTTTAACCTGTTTTGGATTATTCTTAATATAAAACTAAGTAAAAACACATCTCCTAACATGATTTTTTTTTTATTCTAAAGCTTTTAAATAGCAAATCAAACAAGCCCTTTGCTTCACATGCAACTAGATTTTATGCTCCTCAAGCAGACAGCTTTTAGTGCAATTGGAATGTGCATACAGAAATTCCTATCAGAATCTGTCTGAACACTATACTAAAATCATGTCGAAACAGATACAATTTAGTGAACAATGTACCAAAATTGAAAGGGGTTGGAAAAGAACTAAAAATGGGTTTTGGGGAAGAGACTCATTCTTGGGCTGTGGCACCATTTGTTGTCTCCATGGGCTCAGCTTCAGCTGACTCTTCTGGCTTGTCACCCTTTTTACCTGTGAACAACCAAGTATTTATTCAGCACACTCGACAACATGTATAGCCATCGGAAACAGGTGTATTCTCATGAAACACACAAAAGATGGAATTCAACAAGCAAATGATGCAATGCATATATATAAGCATATGATTCAACACAATACGGCATATGATGAATGCCATCATCATCAATTTGGTCTAAAAGCCTACCTTTCTTCTTCTTTCCACCACCTTTCTTCTTTGTCTTTGTGCCTAAGGACAGCCAGGCCTTAATTTCTGGATCATCTATAGTCTTTGTGGGCTGCAATTCCTGGAGAGGATGAGATGTGACCCGATCTGATCCATTTGGCATTAGCAAGACCGTAAATTTGATGTGTGCAACATAGTCACCTGTAAAACCACCAATAATATGCCACATAAGCGGGCGCACACGAATCCAACACCAATGGTAGATTTAATCATTGCCACAGGCTAAAAATAATTTTACCAGGCTTTTCATGAAGAACTGGGTATGGCTGCAAGAGCTCATGATTGACACATTCTACTAAACCCAGACGAGCTTTTTTCTCTTCCAGAGCCCTATTATAAAAGAATTAACCATTTGAAGAAAATCCAAATAAATACCCACCAATTTAAACATTGTATTGGAAACATTAAGCAGTCAAGTTACCTAGCAGTGAATGGCATGATTGGAAATTTTTGGCTTATTTCACTGAAAATGAACCTAGATGTTTTCATCTTTAGGTGATAATTCTTGTCCACAGCTCTCTTATAAATGGTTGTCTGCTTCTCATCCAACAGCTTAGGCTGCATGTGATTGAAATTTCACTTCATGATTCATAAGAAGCTGCATCATACTGGTATAAATTAAGACAATTAACCTACCTTGCCTTCTCCAGTGCTTGTTACTATATCAATTGCATAAACTTCATTCTCCTCAAACTCTGCATCATCAACCCTTGTGTCTGGATTAGATACACTAAGTACAACCTTGTTCCCATCGATCACAAACTGCTTCATTTGGTGGCTAAGAACACCCTCAACAATTTTACAATCATAGGCAGCAGCAACCTTTTGAATTGCATCAGAAACATCCTTGTTCTGTCATGACAAGAAATAATAATAATTTAGCCATCATGGGTGTTAGTCTGAATATTATAGTATAAACTGACTCTTCAGCCAATTCCAATTTAGGCAACAGGGAAAGGACGAAACAAATATGGAATCAATGGCATTGGCAAAGTTGCCATTATTAAAGTTTTATGCCATATGTATCAGATTCCACATACACATTAATAAAACAAATTCTTCAGTAAAACAAATTCTTCTTCCATGCCACATACACATTTCTAGGTATTGGTTTGAAAATTGTACTATGTTGGCTGTGATAAACAAGTTTACTGAAAATATATAAATCAGAACAACCATGAATATTCTTCAGCCAATTCTAATTTAGGCAACAGGGAAAGGAGGAAACCAACATGGTATCGATCACCTCGGCAAAGTTGCCAATATTACAGCTTTTATAAAAGCACCGTTTAGATTCTACATATGAATTAATAAAACTGCAAGAGTCACAAATTATTCTATAGTTCATGACTAAATGAAAGGATATACAGCAGACAGATAAAGGATACAAGGCAAATAATAGATATATTATAATTTCACATTCAACATATAAATGTCATAAAAATTTACAATTGTTTATATGAATGACAGCAGAAGGTGGGGAATGAAAGAAGATACAAATGAGACACTTTTAAATAGAGATGGAAATATCTAAGTTTCATATTAACCAGAGGAATACACTTACAGCCAAGAAGCTTTGGAAGAATCAAGATATTAAAACACTTGCAGCAGTTTGACTGGAAAAAGGGGCAGATAAAAAATACAAGATTCGGAGACAATCTTTGGGAAGCAGGTAAGTGGGACTCATAAATTCATTGAGCAATGACAATCATAAAAAAATTCTTGGGAGTGCTAAATTGCATTTTGCAAGATAAATGCCCTATCAGAGTAACTATGACATAAGCCTCACTTGGACCATTGTCCATAGCTTTTGGTAAGTGTTCATCATATAGGGTCAAAAGCAAATGAAGGTTCTGATTCTTCTTACACACACTCTCAAGCATTGTTCCTATGTCTATAAGACATGAAACTTAGAGAAACAATGCAAAGACGGGGAAAAAACTACACCAACATAAGTACACATAAACACTCAAATTTGCACAAGTAAAATATATGTGGACTTCTGAACAATATTGAACACAAGCAAGCATCTTTGGCGCTTACAGAGCAGTTAATAGATAAAGAGCTATTAAAGACTGTAGAGTATGGGTATAAAATAATTAAAAGCAAAATACAAGCAAATTCAAAGTAAACATTTGATTATGTGTTAGTCAAAATCAAGGCAGCACTTAATGCATTTTGTAACTGAAAAAGAATACAATATGAATATCTCTTGCATGCAAATACTTTGATTGGGTAGTCTGTTACAGAAGTGTTGGTCAGGTATATGAAACATAAGATAAATGATTCTCCATCAGTGTAACTATGACTAAAATAGGCATCATTGGAGTTTATCCATAGCCTACGATGTCTTCATCATATAGAGATCAGTTCATTTAACAATATAAACCAGGACAAAATAATTCAAAGAGGAAGTGGAAACTAATGAAGAAATAGTTCCAATAAAAGATTTATTTTCCCTTCAATTCCAGTCCCAATAAAGAAGGAATGCAAGAGCTGGCAACAGGACTTAAACTGCCAACCGAGTAAACTTCAAAACAAATCAAAAAGAGAATAAGATACAAAACAACACATTTAATATAAGAGAGAGAGAATCCTAAACAAAACTAACAAGCAGCAACTGGAATAATTGTGATTTTTAAATAGCAAGACATAGCCCAACAAAAAACATATATGTTCTCTATCAGTGTAACTATGACATTGAAGCTTCATCGGTGTTTGACCATAGCTCATGATGAATTTCATCATTTAGAGATCAAAATCTATAGAAGGGGAGCCCGTGGGGGGGGGGGGGGGGGGGGGGGGGGGGGGGGGGGGGGGGGGGGGGGGGGGGGGGGGGGGGGGGGGGGGCAATTCCCCCCCCCCCCCCCCCAAAAAAACAGTACAAATGAAGCAACCAAATCCAAATTGAACAAGAAATAAACAGACAAAGGCACTCACTTAGTTCAAGGTTCCATTAATCACAGACCAACCAAAGCACTCAGTTCAAGGTTTCATTAATCACAGACCAACCAAAGAACTCAGTTCAAGGTTTCATTAATCACAGACCAACCAAAGAACTCAGTTCCTTTGATAAAGATAATTGTAAACAAGTTTTGCAACAGCAAGAAACCCAGAAAGGTTTCATTAATCACATAGAATGAACATTGGGCATAGTGTTTCAAACAATAATAAGCCAGTAAAGCATTAGCATGAAGCACCACAGATGGCTTCTCTCTTGTTTGAAATTACCACTTGTAAGAATGACTTTGATAACAAATTAGATCAATAAACTTATAAGGGCAATCATTAATAAAATATAGACCAAATCATATTAAACAAATGCGGATACAAGATCAACTTCATAGATATAATTACCTTCCTTCCTGGCCTTACAAGCCTCAAGGCTACTTCAGCAGCAGTGTTAGCTGCTGCAATGACATCAGCTACCCTTCCTGTAACTGGCCCTTCCTGAAGTACATGAGTATGTGCCACAACAGCAATAAACCCATCTATATGACAACCCATATCACTGCAATTAACCAAAGAAACCATTACCATTCGGTTTCCAGTAATAGACAAAAGCAGCGTCAGTTCTTTCATTATTGATAATAGAAACATGCTTTGAAAATCTTACATTTTCAACATATCACCTGCTTCCAAGATTGTCTCATCACTGGCGAGGGGAGAGAAATGACAAATTGTGTTGTTTACAGAAATGCATGTTGGGAAGGCAACACCTCTCTCAATCTTCCTCTTCACATTCTTGTACATGTTACCGGTTTGCCTTCATAAAAAACAGCACACCCCATAAGCTAAAATCATTATAAGAAATAAATATAGAGATTGTATATTCATAACAAAAACAAATAGACATGATCCTTAACTTACAAAAGAGAAAAATATCCAATAAGGGGAATATGAGCTTACTCTCTTATATATGAATCCCCCTTCTCGCAAACGTCTACAACCTTCGCCTTCGGTTTGCATTCGGAAATAACTAACTGCAAAGCCTCTGCAAAATATTCCCGTTATTTATCAATATGAATATCCCAAGTAAACGCACGCACAAGCAATGAAAGCGCAGATAGAGGAGAAAAATAGTTAACTCTAACTAGAACCCAGAGAAATTCATGTATCCAATGTATCTAATAACAAAACCATATGTACTTTTCGTGTACATATAAACAGATAGAGAGAGCCAGAGAGATTGAGCATACTGTTAACGATCTCGGCTGCGCTCTTGTATTTGGTGACGACTTCAGGAGAAGTGAGATCCAACTCCTTCTCCTCCCTCTCATCGTCCGACATGGTAGCTTAGATGTTAAATTCCTGTGACTTCAGAAAATCCCAAATGAAAAAAAAAATCAAGGAACTGAAAAATCTTATCTACATGGTTTCTGAAACATAGGAAGACCCAAATGGAAATCTTCTGAGATTGATAGTGTTTGCAGTATTACTCACCTTACAGAGTTTGATTGACGGCGATTTTAGTACAAATAACCAAATGAGGAAAAAGGGTTTAGGCGAAGTAGAGTGTGTGAGGCAGAGCCGAACAAAGGGGTGGCTCGCTACAACTAGGGTTACAGCCACAAAGGTAGCAATGGCTTATATAGGATTTTTCATCATTGATCATTCCAAACTTTAGCGTAGGGTTTTACATCTTTCTTCCTTTTCTTTTCTTTTTTTTATTATTTTTTCCGTTGTAAATTAACGTTTTCGTATTGCCGTATTACTTACCGTACGCAACGTGGGTGTACGCTCCTAGCTATTCCCTCCCCAGAAAATGTACGTACTTTTGTATTATCATTTTTTTATTGAGATTGTGTATTTTTAATATAAAATAATAAAAAAATGTTTAGCACAACCAATAAATAATTTTAAAAAATAAAAAAATTATATAACACAAATATTTAAAAATGCATTTTTAAAAATATTTCTTTTGATTTTTAAAATTTTTTTAATTATTTCTTAAAATAAAAAATTTAAAAAGATATATATCAAATCAAAATAAAATCAACAATTACTCTGGAGTATGTTACTCCCAAACTAGCAGAAAAGGACCAAATTATTATTAAGTGAAAACTAAGTACCGCGTAACTCCTAACATATGTCCTACTCAGCTAGACAGCAACCAAATATTTTTTTTGTCTTTCATAATGTTGGAAGGTGCTTAGTGAGAAGTTTTAGTTTTTTAATTTTTTAATTTTATTTTAAGAAACAATTTAAAAGAATTAAAAAATAAAAAATTTCTTTTTTTACTTTTTTTTTATTTTTGAAAATTTGTGTTATGAAATTTTTTTAAATTCTTTTAAATTTTCTTAAAATAAAAAGTCAAAATACTAAAAATTAAAAATTAAAAAAATCAAAAGCTAGGAATAATCATCATAGCAAAGCCCATGTTGGAATACAAAATTTTGATATCACCAAATTCATATAATTTGCAATTTATACTTCTAATTTTTTTAAATATTGTTGGTGTTATTCTAATATTTTAATTACCCCTACGTTTTTTGTATTTATAAATTAATTTCATATTTCAAAATTTATAATTGAATTATTATTATTTTTAAATTTTGTGATTGAGCCATTATTACTAATAATTCGCTACATACTTATTAACATATTGATGTGACTTATATATTTAATAATAAGTACAAGTAATTGCTAAACCTTCATCAATCAAATTGACTCTCGTATAACTATCTATCAATTGAAAATTAAAATTTTAGCTCAAGTTCAATCAAACAAAAAAAAAAACAATAGGGGGGAAGAATTATAGTAAGGTGCCATTTGAGCTTCTATTCTTGCATGATCGCACTCAAATTTTTAATTGGTGTTAAGACATCACATGTAAAAATATATGATACCTTGATATCATGTGAGAATAAGATACTCAAACGATACTCAAATAATTTTATAAAGAAATGACAACCATTTAACCTATTAGAAGTGTATAATTGACTAAAAATCCTTTTTTTTTTTTACTGTTCCAATACAAGTATAATGTCTTGTTTTGTTGAAAGGTCCATTAAGGGGTGTCACGGAATGGACTCAATTATAAGGGGTGTCTTATTTGAGAGGTTTTTATTAAGAGAAGAGCAGAATGGAGGAATTTCAGTTAATCCTTCAAACTCTTACCGATTTTCAAAATTTATGGTAATCCCTAACAGCTAGAGTCAGTGGTTATGTGTATGTGCATCTCTTTGCAATTAATATTTTAGCAAACAACTAAACATAGGAAATAATTGAAGAGATAGCTCTGAAATCGAAGGGCTTATTCTCAAAGTCTACTGGTAGAACAATTTGGCACATCCACCCAACTACAACCAGGAAATTTCTTCAACCCTTTCTGTTTCATGGCTATTCTCAAGTCATTGGCATCATCCCATGAACCAGAGAGAGAAAAAACATTAGCAGTAAGTACGTAGTTTGTCCCCACTTCAGGCTCCAATTTTGACCGAAGTTTATCATCCAAACTAGGATACCAACCATGATTTCTGCAAGCACCGAGAAAACTCCTTAATATGACAGCATTAGACTCCATGGGCATGTTCTTGATGACATCATAAGCTTCTTCAATCAAGCCCACTCTTCCTAGCAAATCAACCATGCATCCATAGTGCTCAACAGTTGGCTCTATGTTATACAAAGTCACCATCTGATCAAAATACTTTTTGCCCTCAAAAACAAGGCCCATGTGGCTGCAGGCTGATAGAATCACAGAAAACGACAGACTATCAGGTTGCAATCCTATATTTTTCATCTGGGTGAACAGAGAAATAGCATCCTTATAACGTCCATGATTTGCAAGAGCAGAGATCATGATTGTCCATGACTGCAAGTTCTTTTCGCCCATTAAATTGAAAACTTGAAGAGCTTTATCAATTACTCCGCACTTTGAATACATCTCAAACAGAGCTGTACCCAAAGCAACATCTAGTTCTATGTGATTCCTTATAATATAGGAATGAATGGACTCCCCTGCACTGATATTGAGCAGATAGGTACAAGCAGAAAGCAAGCTTACCAAGGTGACTGAATTTGGCTTTTTGTTTGAAAGCCTCATCTCTTGAAATACATTTAAAGCATCCGACGGAGAGTTGCAAGCGATAAATGAAGCAATCATGGAACTCCAAGACACAACATCTCTAACAGTCATTTCATCAAACACCTGCCTTGCAAACTCTATTGCTCCACAATCAACATACATCTTCAACAGGGTATTGCCTACGTACTGATCAGAATCAAAACCCGTCTTCAAAGTCAAAGAATGCACAACCCCACCTTGTCTAGCCAATGAACAGCGACCACAAGCTTTAAGGACGAAAGGGTATGTGAAATTGTTAGGTTGAAGACCAAACTTTTGCAACTGATAGAAGAGCTTGACTGATTCAAGTGGAGTTGAGCTCTTTGAAAATGCTTTGATAATGGAATTCCAAGCAAAAAGTGGAGGAACAATGGGAATGTTATGGAATATTAATTTGGCGCAATCGACAGATATCGAGCAGGCGGATAGGATCAATTGGCATCCAAGTTGGGATCATAATCGAGGGCGGATTTGACAATGATTGGGTGAAGTTGGAGAAGATGAGTAACAGTCTTGGACTGTTGGATAAAGGTCGGAATTAGGCGGGATCCCATGGCAAAACATAGTGAACAGTGAGACCGGGCAAGGCAGCGAGGTCACAATCTACCGATATGTATAGCAAAGCTTTAAGTTTTATGATTCAGAAATTTATTGATAACCAAAAGAACAGAAGAAGCAGGAAAATAAAACTCAACTCACCAGCCAAGGAATAACTCACGTGTTTTTTTATTTATTTTTTCATATATTTTTAAATAAAATACTCTATATTTTAATTACACTCATTTTTTTGTTTTAAAAATATTTTTTTTAAAATTAAAAATAAGTTACAATTCAACTTAAAAATAAATTTTTATTAAAATTAATTATGATCTTATGGTTAAAGATTTAATTTTTTAATATGATCAAAATATCTTTCTTTTTTTTACTTTCTGTTAATATTATGGGCTTGTTTTGAATAGTAAAAAGTAACACGAATAAAATAATATTTAATTCAAGTCTTCATGTTGTAATTTATTCTTTTAATTATTATAAATATAAAAATATTTAATAAAATAAATATTATTAAAATTCCTAAAATAAATAATCAATTATATAAAAAATATAAATTAGATAAATATATAATTAAATATAAAAAATATATATAATATTAAATAATCTATAAAAAATATCAAAACTATGAAAAAATGAACTTTTTTTAAGTATAGTTTTTTTAAAAAAATTTCAAGTAATATTTTTTTTAAACAAAAAAAATTTTCAAGTAATAATATTTGCAAGAAAAGGAAAAAAAATTTCACGTTCTTCCTTTCGGGAAGGGAGGATTAGGAAAATCCTATTGATTGCAACTTTCTCTAGACCCCCAAGAAAAGCATGAAAAAAAGGCTCGAATGGTACGATCCCGCCGTCACCCCAGAATGAAAGGGACGATCTCGTAGTTCTTAGTCTGTGAAGATACATTGTTAGGTGCTCCGTTTTTCTTTTTCCATTAAGGCCAAACCTAAACCTGTGCTCAAGAGATAGCTGTCCATATACTGATAAGGGATGTATGAATTCTCGAGAAGAGAGGAGCCGTGGTGGTCCCCCCCCGGACTGCCCAGATCCCATGCTCAGCAACAATCGGACAAGTGGGGAATGTTGGGGCAAACCAGAAAAGTTTGGGTAGAGCCGAATCTAAATATTGGCTAGGTAAGCATCCTGTAGTAAGAGGAGTAGTTATGAACCCTGTAGACCATCCCCATGGGGGTGGTGAAGGGAGGGCCCCAATTGGTAGAAAAAAAACCCACAACTCCTTAGGATTATCCTGCACTTGGAAGAAGAAGTAGAAAAAGAAATAAATATAGTGATAATTTGATTCTTCGTTGCCATAGTAAATAGTAGAGTAGAGAAAATAGAATTTGTTTCTTCGTCTTTACAAAAAAAAAATAGGACAAGAAAATAAAAAATGTTGTAAGTCATCATATTCTTAAAACAAAAAAATATTTTTTTAAGTAATATTATTTTTAAAACAAAAAAAATATTTTTTTAACTAATTATATTTTTAAAATAAAAAAATCTTTTTACAAAAAATATATATATTTTTAAACAAAAAATAATCTTTTTTATTCTTAAAACAAAACAAAATAAATATTATTAAAATTATTAAAATAAATAATAAATTATATAAAAAGAATATAATTATATATATAATATAAATATATAATTAAATATAAACAAATATATAATATTCAAAAAATCTAATAAATAATCTATAAAAAATATCAAAACTATAGAAAAATGGACTTTTTCAAGTATATATTTTTTAAAAAATTCAAGTAATATTTTTTTCAAACAAAAAAATTGAAATAATTATATATTTAAAACAGAAAAAAATTTCAAGTAACAATATTTCTAAAACAAGAAAATAAAATTTTTTGAAGTCATCATATCATATTCTTAAAACAAAAAATATAATTTTTTAAGTAATATTATTTTTAAAGCAGAAAAAAATAATTTTTTTCAACTAATTATATTTTTAAATAGAAAAAAAATTTAACTAATGATATTTTTAAAACAAGAAAAGAAAATTAGCATGCCCTAAATCTAAGAGGGTGACTGGCGTAGAAAATCACCTGACAATCTACCAGCCTACTCTATGACTTTATGCAATATAATTCAAAATAATTCAAATTAAATTCAGTTCAATTTATAGACCAAGCGCTCAAGGCCATATATTTTAAACATGAAATTTGTCATGTCAGTTCTACATAAAATTGGACAAAATTTTTCCTGAAATATGGATATTCCAAAGTATAACCTACAACCAAAATTGATAGATAATTCCACCACACGGAGTTTCATAGCCTCAAGGACACAAAACAAAAGATAATACTAACAACTAATCAAAATAATTCATATATACATAACATGACCAAGGCATCAAAATCACCCGATGCACTTCCAAGTCAACATGTCCAAGTGTCTTCTCAAAACACTCCACCAACAAGAGAAATGCCTACCACCTCTAGTTGGCAGGCTTGGTAAAATGTGGAGGCTCATAATATTTAGTACTTGTAGCTGGATCTGAACAAAAATAAAAAGGAGTGGAGTGAATCACAAAGACTCAGTGAGATAAAAGTCCCTACCCATTCTGCACATTTGGAGACCACATGGAAATCTTAGAAATATAAGACTTGAAAAGGGAAATTAACATAAGTAAGGTGGCTTTAGGAAACTATATTCATAACAAATGAGCATTTTCTAAATTTAAAGACTAAGATTTTGTCATAGAGAAGTAAGTTCAAATGATATAATTAAAATTCTTACACAATTATTTAAGCTTCTTGAATTATATTAAGTACCTATTAGATAAGGAGAAACAAAGTCAGGAAAATAGACTTATCAATGTAAATATATATAAAACATAAAACTCTGTGGAGTTAAATAAATTTTATAATATAAGAGATAAATGGATCCAACAGTTCTTTACATAAGTCACTCTTTCTCATGGAACAATGTATCACATGCATCCGGAGTAATCTCACGGATGGAATTATTCACATGCCCGTTCCAATGACCTACCTTATACCTCCCATAACAGTCCATAAACAAAACATGTTAGGTGCACCTAGGGTTTTCTTATGAAGGTGTTAAAGGATCCATCAAAATTTCACTTAACAGTTAGTTTATTTTGTACAATATTACAACATATGATACTCTATTAAAAATTTATTTCCATATATATATATATATATATATATATATATATATAATTTCACAATAAAGAATCCACAAAATTGAGGTTTATAAAAAGATAGATTTCTGAAATTAATTTGCATGGCAATATTATCATAAGGAAAATTAAATGTTGCAAAATATAAATAATATCACTCCTGAAAGAATAAAGAATCAAATGAGAATTTTTTCTTGGTGTGAAGAATAATCATGTAACAAAAATAAAATTATTTCCATATAATTTCATATATGTATTTCAACTAGGAGTTTCAACTCACCTTACTAACTTCGTATGGCTCGAAACACCACGCCACTCATGAGAATTTATGACATGCCATAATAAACCAAAAGGAATCTTAATCATTCTCAACTAAACTCTAATTTTTCAGACCTCATTGGTTGCAAGCAAGCTTTAAATTCCTAATCCTGTTGAAATGAATTTAAGCTATGCTAAAGCCAGTGCCAAGGATGATTTTAATAACAGACAAATTAAATTCCTTAAGGATCAAGTCATTTAGAACAATAAAATAGAGAAGCACCAACCCCTCCCTTGTTCCTCACGTTGACCATGATTTACTGCTATAGCTGGTGATTGGAAGCTGTTGTACACTGCAATCAATTCCAAAAAACAAGGTTGCTACGGTTGGACAACAAATAGTAAGAAGAACAACAGAAAATGCAGAAACCTAACGACTTTGGAGGAGTCTTGAGAGAAAAATGATGATTAAGTTGAAATGGAAAGGAACTTGGTGATTTATAGTACAAAAATCATACTTTCGGACATTAATAGCCACAAAAACAGCACACAAACCAGCAGAAGAGCCCCTTACCAGCAACGGTAGAATGGATAGAAGTTGCAATATCTTTCTTGAAGCTTCGACCTCCTAAAGTGATGAGAGGGAAGAAACAATTCAGATTTGTGGTCCCCTTTTTTTATATATACTGAATATGACGGGAGAGAGAGAAAAATAAAGAGAGAATTTACATCTCAGATTTTTTTTTTCTCTTTTTACAGCTGTCTCATGTAGGTTTACAAAAAAAGCCTTAACCAGATATTACAAAATTATTTTTAAGTAATAATATTTTTAAAATAAATTTTTTTTAAGTAATTATATTTTTAAACAAAAACAAGAATATTTTTTATTCTTAAAACAAAATTTAAAAAGAAAACAAAATTTTCTCATTTCTCTTAACATTCTTTTTTTTTATGTGTGTCATACTAAAATATTAGGGATGAGAGGAAGAATAGTGATGATAACTTAATTATTAATTTTTTTAATTTTTTTAATTTAGTTTTGTTTTAAATCTTAAAGAAATATTATTAATAGAGTTAAGTTAGAGAGGAGTATATATTTTTAAAATAGATGTGATAAGAGTGTAATTAAAGTATTTCTTAAGAGAAGGTATATATTTTACTCTATATTTTTTTAATTATTTTATTTGAATTTTTTAATTTTGTTTGTATTTTTATGAATTTTTTCTCTTTGTTTTAAATTTTTTTCTTAAAATAAAAAAAATACTCTGATGTACCATATATTTAAATGTAGTTTAATAAACACTTTGCAAAATACAATCCAAATGCTCAATTTAGTTGGAAATTGGGTTTTTTTTTGGTCATATTTCAACGGTAATGAGAGTTTAAACTCTAATGTTGAAATCAATAAAAATTATGTTACTTGAATTAATATTTTTGGAGAAAACCAATTTATCCTCTTATAAATTAATCGTATGTTATTACTATTTTATTGTTCATTCAATTCCAGCTATCTAATTCTAACAAAAATAATTACCTAAATATTAAAATAATAAACATTTGTATTATTAAAAATATATTTCAATTATACCTTATATAATTTTATAATATTTTAAAGTCAAATTAATATTTGAAAATAGAAACAAAAAATAATCTTAAAAAATTATGAAACTATTTAAAAAAATTAAATAATAAACTAGTTATCATTTTAACATTTATGTAATTATTTTTATTAAATTTAAATAAAAAATAGCATGCCATAGTAATTATACCTATTTCTTGCAAAGACAATTACATGGAAGGTTGTTATGCTTGAAAAAAATAATACTCATAGATTACAACAAACAACATTTTTGTACAATTAATTTATTGTTCAATTCCTATGAAAACACCCCTTCTAAACCTAAACAAGTGAAAACCAAGTGAAAAGCCAAGAAGAAAAGGTGATAAATCACTAAAGAGAACAAGCCTTGATCAGACTGAAAACAAACATTGAAATTCTTGCAAAAGCCACCCTAAGATTAATTTCCTTCTCAACAGCAACTCACTTCATTTCCATCTTTGTTCAATCCATCCATGCTATTTGTAATTTTTGCACATAAAAAGATCAGTGGCTAGTTGCTAGAGCAGTAACCAACAGACCAAGCACAAGAAATGGCTGTGCGCTTGCCTGAAAACAAGCATTGAAACTGTTAAAAATTATGTTTACAAACCAAAAAATTGAGAAATAAAAAAGTGGAAGAAATGAAGGAAAAGGGCTGGATTAAAAAGAAGCAAAGAGATTTTGATAATTGTTTTTTCTTATCTAAATTGAAAAGGCAATAAAAAGAATGTTTAATTGCATTTTTGGTCTCCTAATTTGTTTAAGTTACAGTTTTGGTCTTCATAATTTTATCCTGATCAATATGATTCCCTAATTTTATCAAAGTTATAATTTTGGTCTCTTATTTAACTTTTAATCTATTTTTTAACGTTCATTGTTGACGTGAACAACAAAAAAGTCACATTGACACAAAATAATTTTGCTTTTGGGAGAAAGAAAATGAAAAAATTTGGGGAGTGCTGCGATTAGTCGTCCAATCTGACGTAAAGGCTGAGAAAGTAAAAAAATTATTTAGCGACCTGTAAATTTTTTTGCCTCTACGTGACTTTTTTGTTGTTCACATCAGTAATGATTGCTTCGAAAAATTATGAGAACCAAAAATACAATTAAGACTAAATAGAACTTATACAGAAAGTACTATTCATATATCCCCCCAAAAAAAAAGGAAATGGAAGAAAATTTTTATTATAGCAGGCAATTAAGTCTTTCTACTTTTTATTATTCATAATCAGTAGGTGAGTTAGAGTAGCAAGAAGTCACTATTAGGCCATTGTGTCTAGGGCTTGAGCCTCAAATCCGACAAATGTGAAATGTCTTTGTATAATAAAGCCTAAAACTCAGCCCATGATCAAGTCTGTCACAATTCACTTGTTTTATCTACCTTTTCTCTCTAATTTCTGAAATAATGATTTCTTTCTACATTCAAATAAAACAAAATCAACTGATTTTTATTTCCCCGAAAAAAAGTGTTAAAAGCAAACAAAAATGCCACATTCTATTCATGATGGTTGAGACATGAGACTATGGGGGCACCGTTGCCTCATTCCAATATTAGTCATGCTTATAATAGAAGCGTAGAAGCTTAGAAGCTGAAGTTCAAGTGGGGAAGATATACCTGATATTTAACATCATACTTCACAGGGTCTTTGAGAAAGTACTGAAACTGCAAAGGCACAAGATGATGAGAACCATAGAGATGTCAACATAAGCTTAGCAGGGTAGTACAGCTATGTCACATGTTACACAACAATGTTTTTAACATTAGGGCAAGCTACAACTTACTCTTGTAATTTGGTCCAAAATCAATTTGTCTCCCCATTAAACTTTAAAGCGTGTCATTCAACTCCTGTAATTTGTTCCATTACCGCTTAACTATCCTATGGTATTTTTCATCCAAATTTTAAGAAAAATAATTAGGTGAATGTTAAAATTATGAAAATTTTTATTGTTAAAATATGTTTCACTTATATCTTAAATAATTTCATAGTATCTAAAGGGTATTGTTGAGATTAAATTGATAGTTCCAATTTTTAAATGTCAACTTAATCCTAACATTGGTCTCAAAACACTATAAAATTGTTCATCGTATAAGTGAAATAAACTTCTAACAATGAAACTGTTTAGCATTTTAATATTCATGTCATTATTTCTATTAATATTTGTCAAAGGTATCTAAGTAATAATGAAATAAACCACAGAAAAGTTGAGTGGCACACTTCAAACCACAAGGAGACAAACTGATTAATCTGTAATTTACCCTTAACACGATGTAGCAGAAAATGTGTTTTTGTGCTTTACCTGAAAAAAGACTTGTGGAATTACCAAGGCAAGTAAAACTAAATCAATGAGTTAACTAAAAACCACATGTTGAAGAATCTGGCTTACGTTGATGAATCTGGCTTCTCTGAAGTGCACCCTGCACTTTAGAGAGTAAAGTGTAAGTGGATAAACTGATGAGAAAATCAAGGAAACTGACTTTCACACATCCATAAATATTTACCAGGTTGTTTCTACTTTATTAAAATCTGAACTATTGATTTTCTCATCAACAGTTATCCACTTGCACTTTACTCTCTAAAGTTCAAAGTGCACTTTAAAGGAGTCAAATTCCATGTGGATAAATAACCAGGAGAACAGTTAAAATCTATAGCTATAAAAGTTATTAAAGCAAAAGGTACCACACCATGGCAAACTGATATAACTTGCTCCAAGGGCGAAGTTTCCAATCCATCCATTTTGTTTTAGCTGCAAAAACATGAAGAACTTAGTCAAATAACCATAAAAGGCAAAGGAATAGAAAACATTGTGAAAAAAAACTGAGGAAATTTTTTAAAAGAAATAATACCTTTAAAGGAGGAGCAGAATATATATATGACAGCAAGGATCCACCCAAGGCAAGGTAGAAAACTATAGGGAAATTATGCCCTGCCTATAAAGGAGAAGATTTTAGAATAATAGGAGAAGATATGGATCATGGGACTATTGTGTAGGGTACCCACCCATAAGTCCAATATACCAGCCACGGTAAGACCTCCAAGTAGCAGCGCCCATATCTGAGTGATAACCTGCAGAGTTTTGAGCATAGAAATAGATTAAAAAAGTGATATCAGGTTATTATCATAGTAGGCACCAGTCTCAGTTTTACAAGATACCTCATTCTCAGTTATAGCCCCTGAAGGAATTGGTCGATAAGGTTCATTGATTGCATCAATTTCTCGGTCATACCAATCATTCAGAGTCTACAAAATTAAACAACCAGACAATTCAAGGTTATTTCACTTCAAACCCCTCATCCAACAGCAGCTGGTAGAAACTTCATATCAACAAGAATATTACCTGTGTATATCCGGTCAGGAATGGGCCAGACATCATCATGCACAAAATTGATTTTGCAACATCTTCAAGATTCCAGTGGAAATTTCCTGCCAAGCGAGAAGTATTGCTTCAGAACAGTGAGAAGTGGTATCAGATACATGAATGTTTCCATAAAGGCTAAAGCATTAAATAAAGAACATACAAGAAAATTTGTAATGAACTAAAAATTTATCACAGAAGTGTTATCGTGGAATTACAATGCTTCAACATGACAAATGTAGCAAAAGATTGAAAATAATAGGAAAAATTATCTACGAAATATATAACAGGGAAAAATGTATAGCTTCTAGGACAAAAAGTGCAAAAGAAATTTCAGTTTTTAGTGGAAAGTTCAAACGGTAGCTGCATTTTTGCAATATGATACCCTTTTCTTCTGCTTAACGGTCAGCGTCATAACACTCCAAGTGGATGAATCTATACTTATTTTATCAGTAGCAAGTGTCATGGATATCTTCTCCTGTATGTAAAGCCTGGAATACATGACTTCCTTTCGAATTAGATGTTGACTCTTATCAGTTACTTCGAAAACTAAAAATGATAAGCAATAATTAATCATTCTTCTGGTTTAAGTGATCCTTGTATAGGAACTCTTCCCCTGAATAGTTCATTATACCAAGGGCCAACAGAGTTAACTACAATTTACAAAGAAAAACGAGAATAATGTAATTTAAACTATTGTCATAGTAAAATGTAGGATTGAAATTCTTTTGATCACGAATGTCACTGATTTGATATTGTGCTAAAATGAAGTACCAGAAGCAGCAGCACCACAAACTACACCCCAAACCAATGGAGGCCAAGTGACAGGCTTAGTAAGTTGAAGACGAATCTTCCATTTATTCTGCACAATATATTCAGAATAAATTGTACGTACACATTTCAATTTGCACTATACTCTATTAATATTTAATCCCGTCAATGGCATCTACATCTATTATTAAGGTTTAGCAGATTCTAACAAAAATTGTATTATTTTTCATCATAACATAAAAAAAGAAAGTGGAAAGAAGATGAAAAATGGTTGACTCACTGTTTCTTGGGAGGCTCCTTTAATACCAAGAAGTTGATTGAAACTTGAACCAGTTTTAGCCGGCGCCTTATCCGGTGCCTGAGATTTAACTGCTCATAACCACAAAAAAAGGTAATCATAAATTACAACAACGGCACTAAAAGAACAAAAGCAGAAGACAAAAGTTCAAAACACCTTCATTTACGTCAGTTTCCGCAGCTCTAATCGTTAATCTCCGCCCTGCAATGTTCAAATAACAGCAACATGATATCCCATGAAACAAAACGCAGCAAAAGCTCAAAAACTAAAACTTCGGTAGCGTTTAATTGCTGGGAAACTATACAAAGCACAATGAGCACATTGGATAAGAGAATACTAAAGGGGGCGCAAAAGGGTGTAAACACATTCAACGGCTCTCTCTCAGTAACCAAAAAGGGCCATATTAAGTCAACTTACTAGTGAATGAGACAGACATTGGTATGAGAACAGGTCGAGTTTGAATTCGAGGGGTTCTGGTGCTTGATATTGTCCTTGGTGAAATCGAAACCATGTTGAGTATCGAAGCCATTGACGAGATATGAGCTTGTGTGGGCTTCAAGATGATAGACTGAGAGGTACAAGAGTCGGGACTGGCGGAGGGAAAGACGTTATCAACCTTTCTCGTAGTGATAAACTTTTGGAAAAATTGCAAATTAGTTCCTTCAATTTTCACACACTATGAATTATGAAATGGCTGCTTAAAATGTTCAATTTAAAAAAAAATTGAAACAAACACTTTCTATGCGAATATTTAATGCAATTACTTATTTAATTTTTTTTTAAAATGTATATACTTGAGTACCAATAGAAATACGAATTGGTTGGATATTATAATAATCAAAATATTATATATATCTTCAAATTTTTATTGATCCACATAATAAAATCAAGACTCGTCATCATCTTCATTTAATTCTTGAAATAATCATATCCATTTATCCAAAAAAAAATTAATCTTAATAAATTTTTTTCATACTCTTGTCCATTTATTAAAAATATATTTATATAAATAAACAAAGTTTCAAATAAAAATTAATAATTCTAAATTATCAAATACTAAAATAATAAACATTATTTTCTAATAATTATTTAAAATATTTAAATATATGTATTATGAATTAAGTACTTATTGTTATATCACAATAATATATATATAGCTAGACTCGTACCCATAAAAATTGTTAAAAAAATGTTTACACCCATTTGTTTACCTTCATACTTAAACTCAAGTGAGTAAAATTTAGGGATATTCATTGTATTATGACCATTTGGTGCCACACTGCCCTCTCTTCATAAAATCTCTCTTTACAAAATTTCAAAAAGTATTAATATGTAAGAAACTAATGAAAGAAATAATAATATAATACATAAAAAAATGCTAATATAAGATTAATGGTTACATGTCGATATTTTGTGAGACTTTGGATAAGGTGTGATGAATTTCATGCTCTTTTGGATTTATTTGTTATGATGACTATTTTATAAATAGGTAAATATATTAATTTATTTTTAATACTAATATTATTGGTAATTAAAAATAGATAAATTAATATTTTTATAATTTTATAAGGGAGTTAAATGCCACTTTAAAAATAATAAAAGTGACATGTATTATATTATCAAAGCTTAAAGGATAATTTATTCAAGATAATACAATAAATAGATAAATTGCGAAAAAGAATAGGGAAATTTCATTGTGGGCCTTTTCTGAAAAAATACTCGCCTCAAATTGTGGCAACTACTTGGGCCACAATCCATGGAGGCCCATTGTTGAGTTTTGGGTATTGCCTGTTGCCCAGCAGCTACTGCCTGCTGCTGAGGCAAGCATGGGACAAGTATTATAAATAAGAGAAATATTATCCTACCACCCCACCTCTTTTTTTATTTTTTTATTTTTTTTATTTTTTATGTTTTTTTTTAAATTTTTTTTACTTTTTAAAATTAATTAACTATTTTTTATCTTATGTATTTATTTTAGAATTTTTTAAGATGTTTTTGAATTTTTTCTTGAATTTTTTTACATTCCTTTTACTATTCATCTATAATTTTTTTTTACTATTCATTTGTAACTTAAAATATTTTAAAAAAATACAAAAATGTCCTAAAAAATTTTAATAAAAATACATCATATAAATATATAATTAATTAATTTTATAAAATAAAAATTATTAAACAAAATATTAAACAAAACTTTAAAAAAAGTTTTAAATTCCCCTACAGCCACAAAAGTGTGGCTGTAGGGAAGTGTTCCCCTATAAATAAAGATTTGTTTATAATGATATTTACTTATAAATATCAAATAACCACACTATGTACGGATGAGTCGAACATTTCTTAACATTAACATTAGTGTTAATTAATTTTAATATGGAAGTCCAAATCCTCATTTTTGTTTACATTAAAATACTATTTATCAATAAAAATATATTGATTATTATATTTTTTAAATAAATAATTACACAATATAATTATTTAAATTTTATATTAAATATCAGTGCAAATTAATCCTTACAAAAGAAGCACTAATTAAATAAATTATAAATCACAAAAATAAGGGCATTGTCAAGAATAAATCATAGAATAGGGGCAATACCGCAATAATAACAATGTCATAGTCAGTCAGTGCCTCCAGCCTCTGTTTTGCCTAACTCTCCTTTTGACCTATTTTGGCTGCTCTCTGTATGAACAAAAGGAACAGATTCCAAATGGAATTATGGCTGTAAATGTTATATTATTAATAAGTAATGTATTTTTGGGTATTATTTTTAGAATTACTATATATCAAAATAATGTGTTATGATATTTTATTATTTTTTGGTATTATTATGAGGCGCTAGTTTAAATGATTTTTTAGATACTAAACAAAATAGATCTCATTAAATATTATTCTGAAATATAATATTTTTAGATGTAGCTAAATATAATTACAATATTAAATAAAAATGCAGTATAAATGTAAACCATATGATTACAAATAATGTATTAAGTATATAAATTTCTTTATGTAAATTTGCAAATCATTAACAAAATCCATCTTATGAAAATTTCACTTCAAAGTATTCAACTTTGCAATGGGGCCCATTTGGATAAGTATCATCTTCTTAAATAAAAAAAAGTTGTTTAGATGAATTTATATAAAAAAAATATATTTTTTAATATAAAAATTATAACTTCAAATAAAAATACATACAATAAATAAAATAAAAGTGATCAATCATCTCTTAATTATTGATAAAATTATTAAAATATATATATATATATAAATAATTCAATTATTGTATATAAGTGCAAAATAACTTTTATTTTAATAAAATATTTCAAATCATTTTCATAAAAATCTTCTTTTAAGCCAACCCAAATTGATTAGCCTAGAAAATAGAAAGCTTTGTCCATGGAAAGAGAACATTGCCATTGGAAGAAGGATGGTCCAAAACTCCTGTAAAATACCCTGACCTAATTTTGAGTTCCAATGCTTTCAGGGGAATGTGATTCCTGACTTCACCGACTGCGCTTGTTCCTTTGCCTACCGTTCATGCCACCGTCCAAATCAGAATCCATCCTGCACAGAAGGGCTTCCCCGCTCCACAGGTATCTTACCTACTAATGGCCGTTTGATTTTTTTAAATATTTTTTGAATAAAAAAATTATTCCGATGAAGTTATAAAAAATATAAAATGATGTTTTTTTTAAGTTAAAAATTATAATTTTAAATAAAAATTTATGCCATAAATAAAAAAGAATAATAATCGATATTTTTTAATGAAATTTTTTTGAATAAAAATATTTATTAATTATAACTCATACATAGGTTATTTTTAATAATTTTATTATTTAAATTTTTTTCACATTTTCATAATCTAATTGACTTTTATAATTTAAAAATGTATTTTAATTATAACATCTAAATATAAAATAACTTCTACTTCTAATAAAAATCATTCTAATTAAAACACCCATATAAAGGTCTTTTTTTTAAGTCCATAAGTTCTAAGAAATTTTGATAATAAGGTCATACTATGGATAGTTCCAAATTCAAATCCAGTCTTTTGATAAGTCATTTTTTAATTATGGTCATCTATTTATATCTAGATAATTATGATATTTAATTACATATAATCAAAAATAAAATAAATTACATATAATTAAATTGTAGTCATCTAAAAGTAAATAAACGATCATGATGAGTTAAAAATAACAAAAAATAACTAAAGAGAATAGATCTATTTCCAATCGTTTCACTTCTTAAAATAATTTTTTTTACAGTCAAATATATTTTGAGATTTACATTTTTATAAAAATGTAAATTTCAAAATATTAATGGCAGCACCAATGTCTCATAAAAATTTTATTTAAATTATTATATAGTACAAGTAATTTTGTTTTAAATTTTTTATTAATAATTATTTGTCTTTTAACGTTTTAAATTACAACTTATAGTTTAGATAAGTTAAATTCAAAGACAACACACGAAACTATAATGGCATTTGGTATATAAATAGATATTCTAATTTTTAAATATTTAAAAATTTATGAAAAACGTATTACATAGGGTGTCTTGAAACACCGTATTCCAATGCGACTTGGCATCATATTTCTCATTAATGTTGGGCACATTTTGTTTTTACAGATGCTTTGATACTAATGAAAAATATGGTGTTTCAAAAAACATTATATAATATATTAATAATTCTCCTAAAAATTACCTATACAAAATTTGAGTATAAAATTTATGAAAAAGATAATATTTCATATTATTTTATGACATAAAATATAAAATATAAAAATTCTTATATAATTTGTCTAAAATTTTTAATTGTTTAAAATTAAAATATTAACGTACCAAAATATTAAATACATCTTCAAGGTGTGAGGGGGACACAAAATCCGTAGAAGCTCCTTAAACAAATCAAAAGGAAAGAATACTTTATGACATTTGGGTTGATTCAGATGTCATTTAGAAAAAATAATTTTTATAAAATGAGAAGGTAATTTTAAAAAAATATATATTTTAATAAAAAAAAGTTGTTTTATGTTTGAATATAATAAATAAAAATAACTTTTGAATGATAAAAAGTGTTTAGTTATAATACTATAAAATAACTTTTGATTGATAAAATGATTGAAAGTGACATACATAAAGAATTTAAAATTAATAAATTTTAATATATTAAAATTTTAATTTAAATAATAAAATAAAAATAGACATGATTAAAAATAATAATTTTTAAAATAAGATAATAATTTTAAAATAATAATTCTGTAAAAAATAATCATAAAAATCTAAAACAAATGAATCAAATAAATAATATAATTGTATTAAAAAAATTGATTAAGAAAATATGATGAGAAGTAATGTGAATTTTAATTAGATAAGTAACATGGTGAAGGGTTGATGGTCAAACTAGAAAAGTAAAATCATTTCTTCTTTTCTTACAATAAAAAGTTATATTTTTTAGATTATTCTTTATTAAAAAAATTTTATTCTTAGCCAACTTTTCATTTTAAAAAGAAAGAGAAATAAACACACATTTAAGCGAGAGAATTCTCTCAAAGCAAAAGGAGAAATGAACAGGGTCTTTTGTCCCTTTCTAGTCTCCACTCTTTTCTTCCAGCACAAATTCAGAGCTCTCGTCACAAGGTGCAACACCTTCTCACAAATAAGTAGGATCAATCCACTTGAAATGTGTGGTGAGTGAGACCTCTTATGCAATGTGAGAGGGTATCTCACTCAAGCGAATGACTCAAACTTACCCAGCTCCCTCAACTTTATTCCAAATAATAAAAGTCATAAACATATTTAATTCTAAAGAAGAATATTTTGGTTTATGCGTGTAGCATTTTCCGAATTCCCATGGTTTCAAATTCCAAGGTCATGGTTCATAGCAATAGATATTCTTTGTTGAGTATAAATTTAATTATGAATTATACATAAATTATTGAAATAATTATATTCAAATTTAAATAACTGTATCTATCTATTTTTGTTAAATTTATATTTAATATTTTAATATTTTATAAATAACATTCATGCATGGTTTATGCCTTGTTTGGGAGAATGGTGTTTAGTATCTTACAAGGTTCGAATTTAAGAATAAGAGAATAGCACAAATCTACGGATAGATGCGCATATGCAAACAAGAGCATGTTCCCATGCGTGGTATGATATTCTTGTATCCGCATATTCCAAAGCTCCACCACACAAGGGTAGATGAAATGCCTCCTGATTGCCTATGGAGCGGGAAATTATTTAGGTACTCTCCTAATATTGTATTCCTTTGGTTATAATTGTGCTCCGAGATATTTCTTTTTTGTGAACAATATTTTATAACACAATTTTAATGAAAGGAATATATATTTCTTTTTTGTGAACAATATTTTATAACATAATTTTAACGAAGGAAATATAATATTATAGGAGTACCGCATACTTTTTTCTTCTCTCAAAATATTTTTATTATTATTGTAATAAAATTTGAATATTACTATTATAAATATTTTAATTCATATGACATCCCTTCTTAAATTGAAATAATTGATTTAATCATAATTTAAAAATATATTATATAACAAAATATAAATAATAGTAATATAATATTACCATAATACTATATTTCACACTTTATTTTTTTATTCTTTCGATATAAGATTTTCTAATACTCCTTCTCATTTTGAAGATAATGAGCGATCGTACTCTCAAAAAAAGTGTGAAATATAAGTAAATTATAATCCTTTCTTATTAAAAAAAGATATGGTCATGTCTTAATTTAGGACATGATCGTCCTATTCAAAAAATCTGAGCCATCGGTTTTGATATAAACGGCCCAGATTAAAATAAATAATAATAATATTTTATTCAAATTTTTTTTTGAAATATGTGTTTAATCGTGGCCATCCATTTTTTAAACAGACGGTCCTGATTCAACTAGATCGGCTATGTCGCATAGGACATGACCAGATCTCTTCTCAAAGCATTTTTGGAAGAGAAGTTATACAACTACAAAAAATTAACAATATATAGCTGTATTTAAATTTGATAAATAACTAATGAAGTGAAGCACAAAATCAAGAGACCGCAAAAGCGAAATAGGACAAAAGAAAAAGATAAGTATATATCATTGGTTTGGGAAGAGGAATAAAGGGAAACCTTCCCCTTACTCAACTTAAATATATTTATTATACTTCATAGGTTCATATCAATGGAATAATATTAGTTTAAATCATTATTAAAGTAAAAAAAACTCTTCTCTAACCTAAATCAAGGGTAGCTAACTTTTATAACTTTTTCTCCCCTACCCCCAATCTCTTTTTTTTTTTTCAATTAAAATGTCAAGACTCGTGTAAAATTTGTAAATTTGGTAATACCACTTAAAGATAGTTGGTTAAAAAGATGGAAAATTTGATATACATTTGAGTAATATTTTTAATATATATATATATATATTTGAAATTATTTAAAATATTAACAAATATATAATAAAATATCATTATGAAATATAATATTGATATATATATATATATATATATATATATATCATTAAATCACTTAACTATAAATAAAAATAAGTTTAGAATAATAATAACATATGTATTAATTTATATTAAAAATGATACTGAAATAACGTCATTTTAATAAAAAAAATATAAAAAACATTGAGAGGATTTGATTCACTAATTTTTTTAATTGATTTTTAAGGATTAATAGGACCAATCCATTGACTAATTCACGTATTTTTAAGTTGATCCAGGTAGTCTAATCTAATTTTTTATTCTATGATGTATCCACCAGGCAACTAGATAACAAATAAATTGGAGGATTATGAATATTTTTATATATCAATTAAGTTGTTATCATCGTAAGCACACTGTCTTTTCAGGGCAACAAAATTTACGCATATATAAAAATAGGGGGGCCGGTAACTTTTTTTAATTTTTTTATCTCACTTTTTCTTACCTTATTTATTTAGTATCTACTTATAATATTTTTTAAAAAAAAAATTAACATATTTTTATATATATATTTTTTAAAAATTAATTTTCTTCAAAAATTTTACTTTTTTTTAATGCATTATTCTTTCTCAATTTTTTGAATTTTTTTGTTATATTTATTTTTTAAATTTATAATTACGGCAATACGGGAGTAACCCCGTAATCAGACCAATAAATTATACAGAACAATAGTCGTATGAATGTGAATGATCCATTGGGTACATACTTATTTTATTTACTTAATTTTATTATAATATTTTGAATGTGTCAGGGGATCGGCCTCACATGCATATATTTGTAATATTAACATAAAGAAATGTCTCTCATAATATCTAAATTTCTTAAAGACGTATAGTTTTATCATTCTAATAATATCTCAATAGTTTAAAGTCGGGGAACTCAATTGTATTAATTAATAATTGAGATTAAAAAAATAAAATAAGATAATACTTAATTATTTAAATATTATTCAAACAATATATATATATATATAATTTAATTTATGAAATATATCCCTATAAATAATATTATTTGTAATATTGGATAGATTATCATTTTTATCATAAATTACAAATTTTAAATTTATTTTGCTTTGTAAAGTATTATATGTTGTAAAAGAGAGCCTAATGAGACTAAATATTTTGAATTTATATTGATTACAGTTGAATATTTAATTATGAGTATGTTTGAATTATAACTTTATTTTTTAAGATTTGGATCATAATTAAAAATTAAACAAATGACATATGATGGTATTAAATAATTATTATAAATATTTTTTGATTATTTGATGAAATTAATAACAATTTTTGGTATTGTCACTTGTCAACTATTAAAGGAGGTAGAAACACTTTAAAATATAGATCGATATAGATAGATAGGATCATAAAATCAATCTTGAAAAGTATAAAAATCTACTTAAATATATTGATTTTCATAAGTATTAAATTTTAAAATTTAAACTATATATTTCAATTTTCAAATTTTATATTTCAACTTTCAAAATTTTCATTGAAAATACAAAAGATAAATATATCATTATCTACTAACTGTTTTAGTCCAATTAGTTTGGTTGCTTGTATTATCAATATCTTTATAGTCAATAATAATAGCTTGCTTTTTTTTTTGGCTAATTAAATTAAGTTATTCGGGCTTTAAACATTATTTTAGCCAATTAAATTTAGTTGTTTGTGGACTACTAAGTGTTGTGGTCAAATATATGTGATTGTTTGTATTACACGTATAATTGTAATTACATTTTAAAATTTTAATTTTAAATTTCAAATTTCAAGGTTTTTGTTCAAAATAGAAAAAGAGAATTAAATTAAATATTATGAATTATTTTATAGTTTCAAATTATTTGGTAATGTCATAAGAATTAAAAAATTTATTAAATAGTCTCAATTCTAACAAAAATAATTGTACTTGACTAAATTACCCTTATTAAAGTTAATTTAAACTCTTATTATTATTCTATTTAATATAACAATAAATAATGATAATATTAAAAATATAACAATTAATACCCCATTAATAATATAAAACGATAAATAATTTAAAATAAAATAAAATTTTAATAATTTAAAATAGAGGAAATAATAATTTTTAGGTCAATCAAATTTTATTTATTGTGGCTATTTGTGTTCTAAATGTAATTGTAGCCAATTATATTTTTAATTTCAAAATTTTCATTGGAAATATTGTATTTTGAGAGTCTAAGTAATTTATAAGTGACTTTTAAGTTCAAATTTTCATATTTGTATATAAAAATATATATTGTATTTGAAGGCATTTTTTTAAATAAAATTTGTATTTTTTGTGTGCTTAAAATCATTCCTCTCTAATTAATGACTATTAATCAAAGTGTTAATAACTATTATTGGTAATTAAGTTAATAATTAAAAAAATTATATGATGATTATTTTAATTAAAAGATAAATGATATTTTTAATAATGGCTTATTAGGTCATTAGCGTATTATCATAGATCAATTATGGATCAAATAAGGAGAGTCTATTAATTTTATTTTTTATTAAGATATAATTCATAATTCATAATTTTAGTCGACATTCAAAAAAATTAATTTAAAAAAAAGACAAAAAGTGACACATGCAAGTATCATAAAATAACATGTATAAGCATCAAATAATAACACTTGTTAATTTCCTATTAGTCTTATGAGAATATTTTATTTTAAAATATAGTAAAAGTAAGATATTATATATGAAAACACCATAAAATAATACATGCAGACATCAAAAAGTGATAATTTTTAATCTCTGTCAACTATCTAAAAATGTTATGCTTTAAAATATAATATAGATAAATAGATAGATTATAAAAATTTCATTTAAATAAAACATAATAATAATGCAATAGGCCAATCTAATTTTTCACTGTTAGGATACACATACGGGGTAGGTCTTTCTTTCTCCAATTAGCAGCATAATGACCAGATATGTTTGGTAAAAAGATTATTTTTAGTTTTTTAAAAATTTTAATTTGGAAAACGAAGGTTTTCATATTTGGTACATATTTTTAATTTGGGAAACGGGGTAGGCCCTGTTTGGGAAGGTTTTTAAAAACTGTTTTTTTGTTTTTTTGTTCTGCGAAAACAAAAAAACTTGTTTGGGTAACTGTTTTTGTCAGTTGTTTTTAAAAACTGTTTCCGAAAAACAGTAATTAGAAAACAAAAAAACAAAAACAAATTTTTTGTGTTTT
>JASKGM010010030.1:0-38319 GCA_034509205.1 Ceratonia siliqua | reverse complement strand
ACAAGTTTAGGCTACTTAGCAGAAATTTGGGTAATGAGTATTGAGCTATTGTTTAGTTTTTTTTTTTCTTATAACCATTGGATTTGTAATTATATGCTTACCCAGAAATTGAGCATTCATTAGTTTTCCAAAACTTAGATTTTTGTTCAACACAAATTCTTTAAAGCATAAGGTGAGTATTTTACATAAATTATATCTTTATATGCTTATAATCTCAAGCATTTTAATTAATGGAGTGAGTAATTAAATTCTAGTTTAGTTCTAATAATAAATAATTAAAAGTTTTGTTTCTTGTTTATATGAAGAGAAGTAAAATAATCGGCAAACTTATTTTGAAAGTAATTAGATTATTTCAAAAGGGGAATTTTTATATTAGTAAGGAAGTGTGTTAAGTAATTTGAAGAATCATTCATACAATACCATGCAAATAATCCCCCTTATTGGTTATGAAGTTGAAAGTCTAAAGTTATGAAATAAATTATGCTAGCATTTGTTATAGATCTCTGTTGCAACCCCTTCCGTTAGTTGATCAGGATGAGGTTCATAGTATGGAATTGACCTATCTATTGAGTTGTCCGAAAAGGGTATGGTTAGTTACTCCCCCTTGGCTGAGCTGGTCACGTATGAGCCTCCCTAGTTGAACTAGTTCTAGAGGAGTGGCCCTACGGTTGAGTTAGTCATGAGGGCTGAGTGTAAAGTCAGTAATTAACAAATTTTTAGCTAGGGTTCTCCCATGGAACTAAAATGGATCCTAGTAACATATATTTTGAATTAACTTAAGCCAAAACAATATAGAGGTATGTGAATTAACTTTTCATACTTACAAAAGAGAATAAATGATATCTCTATGTCATCTATGTTGGAGGAAGTATGCTCGTTACTTTTGGTGATTATTACATACTTAGTTACCTCCCAGAAGAACATGCTACTTCTCTTATGATATACTATTGATCCAAAAAAAATTGGTACTTGGTTTTGCTTTATTTCTTGTAATTAACTCTTTAAATTATCTACTTATTCTTGTAAGGATTCTGGGAGGCCAAGCATCCCTAGGTAAGTCTTCCACTCATTGAGTCTCATGACTCACCCCTTTATTTTCTCGATTTTTCCAGAAAAAATTGCATTTTATGGGTCTTGTATTGTATTAACTATGTAATCCATAAACATTTTGCACAAAGTGGTAGTTGTGTTCTGGTGTTTTGGGTCTTCTATCTGTATGTTGGTTAGTCGTGTAGGCTATATACTTAAGTCAATGTACTTGATGTATTGGTGGGATCTGTCTATACCCCTAGATAGTTCATATTTCAGGAAAGACTCTGCCCAAAGTTTTGGGAAAGTTGAAATGAAAGATATTTGAGTAAATCTAAATTTTATTATGTTTTAAATTTCCTATTATGTTGTATAAAGTAATTGTGCATGTCTTGACAAGTTGCTAAGATTCCTCTTAGATAGTGGCTTTCCTATGTCAGTCACATCCTAGGATTTTGGACGTGGCAAATGCATTACATGTTCTAATGGAATAGCTCACAGACGGTCTCACGGATACATTCTGAGAGGACTTCAAAATTCACTAATGCTAAATTGAACCCTCATCAGTGAAACGATGCCTTGCTTATTCCCACGGAACATTTTACAAAATCTAATTTTTTGACGCTACTAAGAAATAGTGTGTTTCAATGTCTCACAGAATATCCCATGAAATAATTCAATGAGAGACTAAAATTTCACAAAATCTAAGTTTTGCCACCACTATGAAACAACTTGTTTTGATGTCTCATGAAATATCCCACATAATGATTCAATGAGCAACTGAAATTTCACAAAATCTAATTTTTTACCGACACTGAGAAATAGCGCATTTCAATGTCTCAAGAATATCCCACGGAATAATTCAATTAGCAACTCAAATTTCACAAAATTTAAGTTTTACCCTCACTATAAAATGACACATTGCTTGGTCTAAAGAAATTGCTTATGAAATAGTTCTGTGAGAAATATCAAAGTTTAAGTTTTAACCTACAATCAAATAACGTGTTTAAAATATCTTTGGAGAATCTCTAAAATTTGATCCCCATATACTAATTCTACAAATGAGTGTTACTATGAAAATTCTTTCAGTTCACATATTGTGGAAATAAACACATCTAAAATTAAATTTATTATCCTTCAATCTTTAATTTTTAAATGTAATATGATATTTTATTTTATGTTAAATGATTTTAGAATACTAATCCTACAGCATTCATTTCTTATCCATATACTTAATCGTCATCCCCGTTTAGTATCGATTTCTTTCGTGATTTGATTGAGTCACACTTTCAAACTCTTAAGTTGTCTTCTATGTTAGAACATTGTCATTTGGGAACACCATGCTCAGAGCTTATGCCGTAACAGGTGAACCCACCACTACTGATCTGTCGTTGTGTATAGTAAGAGATGAAGATGACCAAAATTGAGCATCTGATGAAAAAGATTATCAAAAGGAGATAGAGAGAGAGTACAAGTTAATCGACTGACTAGAGATAATAACATAGATGGGATCTAATGGTCAAGATAAGTTAGAGGGTTTGAGGACCATTAATGCTGACAATACAAATAAAAAGGATTATGTTCGTGAGAAATATAATGCTTTAAACCTTAATTATATGGACCCACATTTCATTTTTGTTTAAATAATTCCAAAATAATAAGTTCACGGCATTCCTAATTCCTTTCCCAGTAATAGCGACAATACAACTCAATCAAAATGATTATATATCTCAGTGAGAAATTTAATTTGTTTGATTTTCACATTATTAACTATATAATTGATATGTTTAAGAAAATACTACAATCACCTAATTAATTTAATTTTTAATATAAAATTAACTAGCTAATTTACAAGTTTAAAATATATTTTGAATTATAAGCAGCTTCAAACCTTAATTATATAGACCAACATGTTATTTTTTTTCTTTATTTGATTGCCTCTATATATATTTACAATTTTTAAATATTTGATAATGATATTTAAAAATACAATAAAAAGTATTAATTATTCATCAAAGTATATTAAAATATTTATTTTAATTATTTTATTATTTATAAATTAAACGCATTTATAAATGTTAAATTACAAAAATATTTGATGATAATTTTTTATTTTCTTATAAATAAAGTTAGAGTAATAATTTACATTAAGTGTTAAATCTCATGGAAATTCTCACTACTATATTCCATGAGATTTTTATAGTTTGTTTAACATTGAAATGCATCATATGAATTAAACGGTGCATTTGTCCATCAAACTGTCCAAATCCCAAAAAAATGTTTAGTACTCCAGGGAGTATGGTACTTCCTTCACTAGATTTGCACCATGTGTCATTTTTTAGTCCAAAGCATCACATGATGTAGGTCCAATGAAGGAAGTATCATACTCCTAAGTCCCACTACTTCGTATTTCAAAAAACTTTTATGTTGCAGTACTCATTATATTTTACCGTACGCCTTGCCATTCTATCGTTTCTTCTCCTTCTCCAGTGCGCCATGCCTCACCATACCGTCAATCTTTCCAACTCCCATAGCCTTCGTCCACCATTTAGCGAAGACATTAATGGCGTCTTCTTTGACAAACCCAAGAAGCAAGACCGTTGTAAGTTCCCAATGTTCATTTTTAAGTGTTTACATTGCTCATTATGATTTTTATTTTATTAATTTAGCCTTAACGATAGTAGCTAAATCTTTAACACAGGAGCAACAATTGGAGGATAGCTATTAAACAATTACATGATCATTAAAATTTGATAGTTCTTTACATTTGTTAACCGTGAGTCAATAACACTTGGTCGACTTCTTATTTGATAGGTCTCTTCTAATTTAACACTTAGGGCACATCTTAAAATATATAAAGGGCATTAATCAAACTGGATCATATATGTTTTTGTGCAATCACTAATTTCTGATTAATTGTGTGTATTTTATTAAGTTAATTATTTACATATAATAAAATATAATATATTCATGTAGAAATTTAAAAATACATTATATATTTAGTATTTATTAAACTACACTAAAATATTTATTTAATTAAAAAATCATTTAGAAAATGAATGCATTTATAAATGTTATATTTGAAAAATATTCCATGGAAATTTTTTGTTTTTTTAAATAGTTTTAAAATCATAGCTAAAGATATCATTTTTGACACCGCGTCTAGTTGGTGCAATCATGGCAGTGCAATGCTCATTAGACATCCAAGACAAGAGAGCAAAATTTTTCACTCTGAGGTACACGCACCAAAAAATTGAGTAGGCGCATCGTGGTAGTGCAACACGCGCTAGACGGCCACGATGTAACTATTACTTATGTAGATGCCTACCAGATTTGGTTCTACTAGGAGTTGTGTTTGTCTCACGGACAGTCTAATGAATGTAATATGTGGCAATTTCTAACTTTTGAAACATTAAAACACACTTTATTCTTTAAACAATGCATTTTATATCTAATAGAAATAGTCAGTGAGAAATTCCGTGAGATGTGTCCTACAATAGCCAATCTTTTTATTTATTTCTAGGCTTATCCCTTAAATTACAAGCATTCAAACACATACTACAGATAGTAAAAACACAACCAGTAGTATCAATAGAATATAATGTATCAACTTCAAAAAATGATAAAGTATATTACACATGTACACAAATTACATAAGACCTAGTGTTAATTTGTGAAAAAGCTACACTAAAAGATTTAGTCCTCGCCATACATGTGCTCAGCAAGGACGTCAATAACTTTTCCCCTATCAGATTGCTTCTTTTAAAATCTTTCATTCTTGTGAAACAAAATAATTGCTAGAAAGGTCTTCATCAATTTGCCCATCACTGCTATTATAATCATCTTCTTTGTCTTCTCCGTCAACTGCTTCTATATCATCACCAACTTTAGGTACAAAATCCTCATTTACTGGTAGGTCTACTTCCTCATAAGCAGGTGCAGTTGTGTCATCTCTCAAATCTCCATGATCTTGATCATCATCAAGAATTAACTCTAGAGAGCGATAAGGAGTGTCTTGAAAAGAGACATCTGGGTCATCAATTACGTGCTTAGCTTTAGTTTTAATTACATGTAACCAACCCTGCTTACTTAGAGTTGTCTCGAGATAAGATGCAAAATAAACTAGCTCCACTTGTTAAGCAAAGATGAAATTGTCATCCCCTTATATGTGGACCTTAAATTAACATCCACAAATTTGTATTTCAAATAACTCCTTGTCTCTTAGTTGGAATGATCAAACCATTTGTAGTCAAAGAGTATTAATCATGTATTAGGAAAATCAGGATATTTTAATAATTTCCTTTAAAATGGCATGATGAATTACTGAGCTTCATCATGGCCAGATTACTTAAGACAAACTCCATTATTATTAGTTTTTTACCCATGTGACCATGCTTTTGTATGGAACTTATATCCATTGATATTCACTCTATCCCACGTGGTCACTTTCCTTTTTTGACCCCAAGCCAAAGATCTCAGAAGTATGTCACCAGTCTCATTTGCAAGGTTTAGCACGTAAGTATATTATACAATTTGTCACTATAATTATAAGCATAATTGAAGATAATACATAGCATATATATCAAAGACTGTTAATGTTACTTACAAAATTCATGAACCACTGAGGCAATATGTTAACAATGTGTTTGTCAACCTCAATGCTGATAGATTCCCCGTATGTTAAGGATAACAACTCAATGTACATGCTACATCAAGCAAAAACGTTGTTAACACATAACGAATTAGTGATGACTATTAATTAAAATTAAAAACGACACTATGAAGCTAGAACTTACTTTTGATAAGGTTTAATTTTTGAACAATTTAGCAACACATAAAGTGTTGCTGATGATAATTCTTCATCAGTTAGATTATGTTTAGCCTTGGTTCCATGGAAGTAAGCAAGATAGTTAAATATTGAGAGAGGTTGACTGGTAGAATTGTCCCCATCATCATCATTTTGAGGTACACTTATAGTTTGTGAATGGACATGAGACTCGAAGTAGTATGAGCAAAAAGTCAAAGTCTCTTCAAGAATATATGCCTTGCACATGAGCTTTATTTTTGACCTACTACTTTATTGTGTGCAAGAACCTCTCAAAAGGGTACATCTATTTATATTACACAGGTCAATTTGCCAATGCTTCTTCAACTGAGTGAATAGGTAAATGTTCCATGACATCAAAAAAGGTAAGGGTAAGATATTCTTGAGTTTGTACAGGAAGATAAGGATTCTTTTCCATCACCTTTAAGTCAACTTTGTGCAAAGGGTAAGAGCAAAGATCTCAAAAAAATTGACTCTGCTCTATAAGAGGCTTCCAAATTGGAAGAGGCAAACCACAGAAAGCTATCGGCATGAGCTTCTCCATAAATACATGACAATCATGACTTTTCATATGCTTCAAAGTCTAAAAATTAGTGTTGATGCATCTCCCTAAGTTTGATGCATATCCATCAAGAAGCTTCAAACTTTGCACCCACTCATAAACGACTTTCTTCTAGTTAATTGTTAGTGTGTAAAGTGTCTTTGGTTTCACACATCTACTATTGCCTAATTCTTACAACTCCAAACTTAGCCGCTTACAAAGCATGGCTAAATCCATCCTTGCCTTTTTATTGTCTTTAGTCTTATCTTTGATGTCCATCATCGTGTTAAGCACATTCCTAAACACATTAGCCTATGTATGCATTACATCTATGTTGTATGAGATTAATACAGTAGGCCAGCAAGGTAAATCCAAAAGAAGGCTGCATTTATCTAATTACATTTTGAACATATACATTTATAATATATCAATAACGAAGCCTCACATAAGTGTTCTCGATGCCATCTCATTTCCCTTGCATATGCGTTAAAAGCAAAAAGTCTTTGTAATTTTGGAATGGTAGGCAAATACCATATATGTTTGTTTGGAACATCCCTAATCTTCCTTTTACAAATTTGTCACTGTCTAAACAATGCTGCACCACAAAATCGATACTATCTAGCATATTCTTCATCACCGTGATACAACATGCACCCTTGCGGTCAACAGTTAATCTTCTTATACTCACAATTGAGTTTAGAAACCAATTTCTTGGTATGGTATAAATTTGTAGGCATCTTATTATTGCTTGGTAGTGATAAACTCATCCATACATGCCCCCGCAAAGTTATAGTTTGACTTGAAGTTCAATAATCTAACAGTCGTTGAAAGGACAGAGTGTATTTCATATCCATCACATAATGAAAACTGTGCAATGCTCAGCGTATCATGAAACTTGGTCGACTCTTTATTAGGATTCTCCTCGGCTTTATGGTGTTCTCTTTCAAAAGATGATCCAACAGTATCCATAACCATATGCTCATACGACTAAAAATATTGGGTCTCAACTTCAACCTCAACTGGCTTAGGTAACGGTGGCAGGGCTCTCCATGACACACCCAATAATAGTAATTCTTTATAAAAATTTTCTTATATAAATGAGCCTTTACATCATCTGATGAGTGAAACTTTTGACATTTACATTTAGCACATACACATCTAAACTTCCCTTCATCAATACACGCATTAAGTGTAAATGTAAATTGAATAAACTCCTCAACACCGAAGTAAAATTTAGCTATAATAGAACTCCTACCATTAAGTTGAAGTCTATTGTTTATCCAATGACAATGCTCAAGGATCTCCATATTCCTTCAATATTGAACAAGAATTATAAATCCATTATACATTTAACATATATATGCTTGTATCGAAATACATCAAATCATTGTGATTAAATAATATTAATTCTAAAATAAATATACAAATTACTAATTAACATCTATAAAACAACAAAAGCCCAAAAAATTTTGCCAAATTTTAGACTATATCATATATAAATATTCCATATATAAAATTCAAATTCTTCCAAAATATTTATCCAACAAATTAATATGGGAAAATCATCCGAACACTCAACATCCACCATGTAACAAAAGCTAGCCCTAAAAAAGTTGCCTAAATATAACCAATATCATAAATGATTTAATTTATTAAATGAAGCCCTAAACACCATAAAATTCAAATTCATCCAAAATAATTAAAAAACATGACGAAAAATCAACCAAAAGCTATACATCCAACATGCAACAAGAGACCTCAATAAAATTACAGCATCAAAAATCTACATCTACAACTACTCTAATTTAATTTAACATTTCATATTAGATTTCAACATAATTCCCCCACATCAAACTAAACCATAAACCTGCTCCATATATTCACTATATGAATGAAATAGCTACATATATCCACGACATGTTGATCATATAAATACTTAAACAGGACTAAAAATCAACTAAATGCTAACCTATAATTCACACATTAAGAAAGAAATTCAAAGGTAGAAAAAGTAAAAAATTTTGGCCTACCTTAAGCGCAACACTTCAAATGGAAGAAGGAAATAGACTTAACCTCACTTAATTCACCCGCTAAAAAGCACCCAAAAATGGTCGTACAGTCGATTTGGACAATGAACCTAAACAGGAAACACATTTAAGAGAAGAGAAAACATAATAAACTAAACTGGGAGGAGAGTGCAAAGCTGCTGTTATATATCTTCAATTCTCATGGTAATTCTCACTATTATGTTCCATATGACGGGTCTGATGGAAACGTTCCATCAGACCCAGCCATGAAATAGTGCATTTCATTAAATGATATATTTTTCTTGAGAGATTTTCGTAGGAAAGTATCTCTCAGACATCATCCATGAGAATATCCATGATCATGCTTTACACCATAATTTCGCACATTTTTTGTCATGGTTTATCTCATGGACACCTCTCATAGAATTTATGACCATGGACATTCTTGCCCAATGTTGTTTCCAAGAGACTATCGAGAAAACTTCTATGAGTATTTCTCCCAAAAATTTTCCTTCTTTCATGATAAAATGCATTTTCTTGTAGTGTAAAACTCATTTAGTTGGCCACCTAAACAAATCAATGCAATAATCATGAACAAATCTCATAGAAGAATCATAAACAATCATTCAAGGAAAGATGAATAATATTATTTAACACATTATTCACATAATCTTGTCTAGGGCTTTGAGTTCACCCTCACCCAATGGGGTTTTAGCCTAACCTAACCAATAGCTCAACCAAAACATATTCCATGAAAATCTTGAACTCAAAAAGATAGAAGAAGTAAAGAAAGAGAGATGGGGAAACTCTTTGAAGATTTTCTACGCAATCAATCTTCTCCGAATCTAACCCTTTAAGCTTATTTTCTCTTTTTCTCCTATCTTCTATCATTTCTCTCTAACTTTTAGTTCGCCAAACTTATGTTTCTGAAGAATGAAACTGATATTTAATGATAGGACTCGAGTGAGTGCTATGGCGCCCAACCTTAATAATTGAATTTGGGAAATTTTCAACCGGGTGCCACAGCTTCCTTCTTGCAGTGCAATGATGCCCACTTTTCTGTAGTGGGGCACCGTAGCCTCCACCACAGAGCATTGCGACTCCTTTGTATATGGGTGGTACTTTTCTTTCGAGGAACTATAGCGCCTCGCTCTCAAGTTTAGGGTGCATTTTTCTTATTTTAGGCGCCTTACCTCAGGTTTTTAACCTAGAATTGCTCTTTTGCACTTAGACATTGCTGCAACCTTACCCAAAACTTGTCTAACTTGAATCACTTATTCTTCAATTGATTTCTCACTTCCAAAACACCTACAAAACATAGAACACAACTAAGAACTCAATAAATTCAAGAACTAAGCAATTAAATGCAAGATAATTCAACATAAAAGCATACCAAGTTATACACTTATCAACATGTTCTGCAAGGTTCACTGGTTCTTATTCGAGGGAGCAGCTTCTATAGAGGAAGCAAGTTAGCAAGGTATTTTAGTTATCCTAGAAAAATTACCACAAGCTCTAGGGAAAAATCTGAGAGTTTTCTAGAATCAAAATGGAACTACCTTTGCTACTACAAATTTGTCTAAATTTCTAGAGAGGAACCGAGAATTCTAGAGAGAAAAAGACTGAATATAGCTGGAGAAAAATCTGGCTGAGTCCATATATTTTTTCAGGATTTATGGTAAAGAAATTGTCTTAAAAAAAAACTAAAAGAATTTTAAACATGTTGGAAACTGGGCAAAAATTATTGAACACTTGGGTCGAATGCTCTAGAGCTTTTTTGCCAAGAAAATATTTGGAAAAGAATCAAGGAGGATAAAAAATGAAATTTGTGATTGTATTAAAATACTTCTTGTCAACTTTTTTGAACTCAATTAAAATCTGAGGGTGTTCAGTTAATTTAAAACAAGAAAAAATTAAGCTTAGTTTAATACAATATTTTAGGTCACATAGCACCATTTCTCATTCTCTTAAGATTTATAAAAGTGTAAGAAAACTTTTATTTGATTAAATAAGTAATGTTCATTCTCAAACCCATCATATTTTGGAATAGATGAAAAACTCCGGAATTACGTGGGTAACATTACACTTTTACACTAATTATTTAGATTTTGGCTTTGTGCCCTATTAGATTTTTGGTTGGATTCGAGAAGTGAAAGCCGTATAAGAACAAAAAATTCCCTAACTACAAAGTAATCAACGAGTGAGAGAAAAACAAAATTATTCTTTTGAAAAAAATTTATTGAACACACAATTTACATAATGAATTGAGACTATTATTAATTAGGCTTGTAAATAATTTTCTCACTTTTCATCATTTAGTAAATGGTTCTATGTTGTTTTGCTTTAATAATCCATCGCTTAAACTTTTAACATGTAGCAAATAATTCATTCTACCCATTAAAATATGAAAAATAAAAATAAAAATAGATCAATTGAATTAAAATTTAATTCAAAAAGTTTTAAGTAAAATTCTTTAAAGTTTCAATTTCGTCCCTCAGTTAATTTCCATCCAATTCCCAACAGAAAATATTGAAGTGGACATTTATTTGCTTACTTGAAATGACCAATTTTCACATATCCAAACAAATAAACAGATTATCAATTTTTCCTTCCATGTCATTGCAAAAATTAGAGACATTGCCTGAAATGGATTGTCTTCCTCATCGTCCCCTCTCTTCCCAGCAACCCCAACAACAGTTGCTGAGCTAATCCATTGTGATTTAAATTAGGGGCGCAAGATTTGTGGAAATAAAATAAAATAATTAAAGTAAAAATTGACGGGGAAAGTAACTGTTTGGTAATGGTGTCCCAGAAATTAAAATTTTCTTTTGAAATGCTTGGTTGTGGAGGCAAGTAAGCTGATGCGTGTAGTGAAGATCCAACCAAAGAGAAGAAAATTGTAAAAATTTCTAGTTTCATAGTGAGGGTGAAGGACCTCAGTCATTCCTTAGGGAACAGGGTTACTGGGGAAAAGAAGGGACAATGAGTAAGACAATCCATTTTTGGAAATATTTTTAATCTTCTCTATGTCACTAATGATGTTGATGGAAAAATTAATGATGTTTTTATTAGTGTTACTATTTCAGAACAAGAAAGAAACTGACAACCAGAAGAGAGTATAAAACAAAAAGTTATGCACCATAGAGGCAAGAAAGAAGAGTATTCAATATTTCTTCATATAAGAATAATACACGAAGTGACCTACTTATACAACACTGTAGCTTCACTACCAAAATAACTAATACTATCTGGACTAACAACTTATCAACTAACTTAATAGCAGTTGAGTTTGCATAACCAACGCTGAGCTAGTAGAGTAAGACTAGCATATTCCCCACTTTTAATTTGTCTCGCAGTATATTAAAGAAGAAATAGATAGTGGCTTAGTGGGGATGTCTGCAACTTGAGCAAAAGTAGGAACATGAGAGACTACAAGCCTTTTAGCTATTACTAAGTATTAAACAAAGTGGAGGTCGAGTTCTACATGCTTCATTCTCAAATGGAGAACTGGATTTGTTACTAGAGATACTGTGCTTAAGTTATCACACCAAATGGTAGGAGGACTTTGTTACAATATGTGGAGCTTAGCCAATAGGGACTGTAGCCATACCAACTACTAGTTGCATTAGCCAACCTCCTATATTCAGCTTCTATGCTAGACCTAGCAACAATGTGCAGCTTCTTAGAGAACCACAAAATAGGGTTACAGCCTAGGAAGAAACATATCAAGAAGTGAAGTATCTATCATCTATACTTGAAGCCCAGTATGCATCAAATAATCCTATGAGAGTCAAATTTCTAGATTTGTTCATTTTAATGCCACAGTCCATGGTGCCCTTTAGATACCTAAGGACTCTCTTCACTGCTTTCCAGTGGTTATCTAAGGGAGATTTCATGAATTGACAAGCTTTACAAGCATTATAGGCAATGTCTGGCTTAGTAATTGTAAGGTACTAAAGGGCCCCAATAATGCTTCGTATATTCCTGGCCATTAAGGACTATATCTCCTTAGTTACAAGAGAGCTTAAATCCAAACACCATGGGAGTGGGGAGAGATTTGGCATCCAACATATTTACTTTAATGAGTATGTCTGTGATGTATTGGGTCAACAAGATACCATCACTAAGGTATTTTACTTATATCTCATGGAAATAGTGCAGACGACCAAGGTCTTTAAGAGAGAATGTACCATTAAGTTAAGTAATAACATGCTACATCTCTTGTTCACTGCTACCAGTGACAACGATATCATCTGCATATAATAAAACAACAAGTTCTCTGCTTTGTCCAGGAGCCTTATGAAAAGTGATTGGTTTGCCTTAGAGGAACTGAACTAGCTTGAAAAGTATCACACTAAGATTGTCAATCCATGGCTTTGGGGCTTATTTCAAGCCATGCCCTTAAGGCCTATTTCAAGCCATACAATGCTTTCTTTAACTTGCATACCAAGCTCTACCCTTTATTATGTTGTTCAAACCCTGCAAGCTACTCTATGTAAATTTCTTCAATGAGATTCCCATTAAGGAAGGCATTGTTAACATCTACTTGCCTCATGTGCTAATCTTTTGTCACTGCCATGGAAAGAACCACTCTCATTATTGTAAGCTCTATGACATGCCTAAAGGTTTCAGAATAATTCGACACTATATCCTAGAGATAGCCCTTAGTTACTAGTCTTGTTTTATACCTTGAGATGATGGCATTAGGAAGTTTCTTTAACTTAAATACCCACTTGCAACCAACAATCCTTTTATATGAGAGCTTAAGAATTAGTACCTATATGCCATTTTTAATCAAGGCTTTGTATTCTATGACAGGCGCCTCCTTGCACTTGGGATGAGAGATTAATGTAGACATCTATTGGTTTTATGTATATGAGGTTAGTCACATAGGCCTTAGGATTAAACATGCCATTCTTGGCTCTTGTTACCATGGGGTGTCTACCTAATGATGGCACATGATGATGGCACTAAAGCATAAGTAACTCAGTTGATTTAGAGCTCCTAGAAGGAGAGTCCTTTAATGAATTTGGTAGAGTGAGTGAAAAGGAGTTAGAAGGAGAATTAAGGGAATTGGAAAGAAGTGGCCAGGGAAGTGTCTGAGTGTTAAAATAACCATAAGAGGAAGAACTATGAGGGATGAAGCAGGGTGAAGGATGTAAACATGCTGAGTGAGGAGGTTAGGGAGTATTCTAATTGAGAATGACTTGATAGGCTGTTGAGAGAGATATTAGTTTTAGTAAGCACTGTGTATACAACTTACTATGTAGCCAAAAGGGGAATAAAGGGATAAATCATAGGTGAAGAGCGATCAGATGGTGAAAGATAAGGTTTTAATTATTGAGCAAATGAAAAGAAAAGTTCACCAAATCTGAGATGCTTCATGATAATAATTTTCCTTTAAGAGTTAAACATTTGTACCCCTTTTGGTTTGTGTTGTAGCTAAGGAAGCTGTAGGCAATTGACCTAACCTATAGTTTGTGAGAGTTATATGGCCTAAGGTTAGGAAAATATAAACAGCCAAAAGCCTTTAGGATTAAGTAATCTAGGGTGATTTTATACAAAACTTCAAAAGGAGACTTATATGAAAGTGTGAGAGTTAGCAGCCTATTGGTTAGGTGTACAACAATGTAGAAAACCTCAGGCCAAAAGCATAAATGGACTGAGGATTGGGATAAGAGGGTAAGGCCAGTTTCCACAAGGTGCCTATGTTTTCTTTCTATCACACTATTCTATTGAGAGGTGTAAGGACATATGTATCTAACAAGTATGCCTTTAGCTTTAAGGCATGTGGCAATTGGTTTGAATTCAATGCCACAGCCAGTCTTTATAGCCTACAATTTGGTGTCAAATTGTAATTCAACAGTGGTATGAAAGTTCATAAAATAGTCAAATTGCAACTCAACAGTGGTATGAGAAAATACAACTAGGTAAACTTGGAATTCATGTCTACAATGAACATATAATATTTGAATCCTTGTTTTGATGGTCTATGAACTGGTCCTCATAAGTCAATCTCAACAAGTTATAAAAGCTACCCACAGTTGGTGGATGACGGATAAAATGCTAGAGAGTGATTCGTGCCAAGTTGACAAGCTAATCACAATGAATATCTTTTATTCATCTGAAATGGTATATTACAGTGATGGAGTATCTTTCTAACAATTTGTGAAGATGGGTGGCCTAACCTCCTAAATAATATCAAACATAGTAGCATTATTACAAATACATGAATTTGAAACAAAAGAGACACTAAAGCAAGGTGTAGCTACAATGTGCAAAGTTGATACATGCAGTGAAACTAAATTTGTAGTGGGGACAAGCAATGAGGCTGAGTTATAAAGGTTGGTAGCAAGTGGTGGCATGTTTGAGATGTAGAAGTGATAGATTCCTTCATGGATCCTCCCTTGTAGAAGGACCTCTTTGGTGTTTAAACCTTAACATAGCAAGAGTGAAGAAGGAATTCAAACAGTACATTGTTATCTTTGGAAAATTGGGAGACATAATAATTTTTTTTTAATATATGGAACATGCAAGAGGTTATTAAGTTTCAAAACATGGTCATTGAAATTTGACAAAAAGGATGAATAACCAATACGAGTAACATTGAGTTTAATGCCATTACCAACTTGAATTTGATCACTTCCATAGTACTCTTAACCAAGAGAAATATTCCCAAGCTCATTAATGACATGGTGAGTTGCTCTTGAGTATGGAATACACTTGCAATTGCCTTCACCAATGCTGGCAACCAAAGAATTCATTTATGAAGGGTCATTGGCAGTCAAAGATTTTGAGTTATAAGTGTAGTGGTTGACATTGGGTGCTAGTCTTTATGAGGAATTATTTTGATTGTGAGTTGTTACTTACACCAGTGAAACTAGTATAAAATCTATAATAGTATTTTTGCACTGTGTGGGCCATTTTACCACATAACTGGCACTGTGGTCTATGCTATTATTAAACCTACCTTTTCCTGCTCTGCCCCTATTGTTGACTAAATTATTCCTATTGTGGTAATTGGAAATAGAGACCATGGCTTCTTTGTTTGGACGGTGAGGTTGGCTAAGGCTTCATTGAATGAATTTTGTAATGCTCAGCATAAAGACCAAAAGGAAAGTTAAGATAGCTTTCATGTTATAAGGCTCTTATTTGGAAGAGGATACAGCTACAATTAGATCATAGTCTCTACCATGATCAGTAAGAACATAATGAATTTGGTCAGATTCAGAGACATTATGGCCACAAGATGCCAATGTATCACATAGGGTCTTAACCTTCACAAGATACTCTCTCATGGAGAGATTTCTTTTCTTGACAGTTTACAACTGAAGTTATATTGCTTAATTCATTCCCCTAACTAAGATGAAAGATTTTGGATCATGATACTCCACAACTCTTGCGGGGATGATGGTGGAAATGATCCAAGAAACTAGCAAGGAATCATGTCTTTAGAAATTAACACATTATGGATTAACACCCCAATTATCAGGGAGCATATGGTTTGACACTCTTTGTGTGCCAAGAAGGAAATGCTCGAGACCATAGCCACTCACAATTGCAACAATCTACGATTTTCACAGTAAGAAATTTGTTTCTTCCAACTTCACGCTGATGATTTGACTAGCTAGAGTGAAGACACCTGAGAAGCTCAATTCTTGATTGAATACAACAAAAGCATCTTTCTGGATCTAAGTAGAAACTCCATTTATGCTAGCATGCAGCTCTTATACCATGTTACTATTTGAGAACAAGAAGGAAATTGACAACTAGAAGAGAGTATGAAACAATAGGTGATGCACCAGAGTGGCAAGAAATAAGAGCATTCAATATTTCTTCCTATCAAAATAATACACAAAGTGAGCTACTTACAGAACACTATAGCTTCAGTACTATAATAACTAATACAAGCTGAATTAACAACTTATTAACTAACTTAACATTAGTCGAGTTAGCATAACTAACGCTAAGCTGGCAAACTAACACTAAGAATTAGCTTGTACATGTGAAAATTAGTTAATTCATGTAAGCAAATAAGTGTTCACGTTAGCTTTTTTCTGTTAAGGAATTGATGGAAAGTTAACTAGGGGACGAATTGGAACTTTAAAGAAACTATAAGGACAACATTGTTCAAATTAAAAATTGAGGGACTAAATTAGAACTATGTAAAGTAGGGAAACCAAAAGTGTAATTAAGCCTTAGTTATTTTATATACATTGTAGATATTTAGTATTTATCTTATTGGGGAATTTGCACTTCTCCACTCACATCTTTACTTGTCACTGTAATGGTCCCCATAATCTATTAATTGTAGCACATTCATACTTAATATTATAATTTAGTCAAATTGCACCATACCGTTTAATTGAATGTTAATTTTAACGGTTTTAGTTAGGTATAATTATACTTTTAGTTCCCTTATTATACAAAAAGTTTCAATTTAGTCTTTATATTTTCAATTTAAACAATGTTGCCCTCATAATTTCTTTAAAGTCCCAATTTGGTCCTTCCATCTAACTTTTGTTAAATTTTTTATGATGTAACCATTAACAATCTTACCTAGCCTAACTATTTTATATGTATATCAATTATTTTGCCCATCATCCAACAATAATTTTCACATCATATTGTTTATTCACAATCTCATTTCATCTTTCCCCCAAATTAATTGTCCCTTGGCATTCTCTCCTCCAAACTCCTTGCCTGTCCTGTAAACACAATACACTATACTCATAGCATAATGTAATCATTCTAATTAAGAAAAAAATCAGCATGTTAACAAATTAAGACCCAATAACATGATAGAAAAAATTCATTATGGACCTTTTACATAATTAAAAAATTATTCTAAACTATTTAATAAATATATATATTATTATTTTGTAATTAATAGGATAAACTCCAAATAACCTCTTATAAATTTTATTTTTTAGCACGTATCCTATAGTTTTAATTTTGACAATTAACGGCTCCAACTTTTAATACATTGCAAATGGTTCATTCTATTTAAAATGTCACAAATATATGAGCTCTAATTGAAAATTATGAGGGTAATATTGTTCAAATTAAAAATAGGGGGACCAAATTGAAACATTATGTAAAATAGGAAGACCAAGTGTAATTAAGCCAATAACGAATAAACATTTACAATATAGCAATCGGTAATTAACTAATTATCATGTTAAAATTGAAACTCCATTGTTTATCCATCTATTAAAACATGATAAAGCTCATCTTGCAATTTGAATTGAAAACAAATGCATCTGCAATCATGTACTGTTTTCATGATCCTTTTATTCACTTCATAGGCCGTTCTTCCTTCTTATCTCATGCATATTTTATGGTTATTGTATTTTTATATACCTCTTATTTTTTTCATACACGGTTCCTCCTTCTTCTTTTATGCACATTATGTAAAAGTTTTTAAAAAGTCTTACTTCTATTCATATATGTACAAGCGTTAAATTCCAATAATGCAAAATCGAAATATGTTCTACTTACAGAAATATTAGTTTGAAGTATTTATTAAAAAAAGTATTATGTATAAAACTAAAACAATTTAATTCTAAAGGCTAAAATACACTTAATATTATATATATACATATATATATTAAATGTTCTTAAATTCAACCAAGTTGTGCTTTTATGCAAAAAAAAAATAGAAATAAAACTGCTATTTAACATCTTTATAGGAATTAATGTTGTAGCTTTTAAATTTAAAAGTAAAAAATTAAAAATAATCTAAGGTTGTAAAACAAACTAGTAAAATGATTGAAGATGGAAACACAAACTTATATACTTAGTGCAAGTACAATACACCGTCCTTAAAATGTTATTTCCCCTACTAGTTACTGCCAGACTCAAGCAAATATGTTTCCAAGATTTATCTGAGCACTCAAAGGACAATATTCAGCAATGATATTGTTCTTTCCTCAAGAACTTTTCTGAATAGATGAAAGGAAGTGAATAGAGAGAAAATAGATTGTGTAAGTAAGTTTTTCTCTTATGGATTATTTATAGCATTTCATTAAACCATTATGTCTTTTCATTAAATCATGGCGTCTTTTTAATGAACCATTATGTCTTTTCAATGAACCATTGTGTCTTTTCAATGAAGCATTGTGTCTTTTCATTTAATCATTGTTTCTTTTCATTCAATAAACACAACTTTTCATGGTGTTTTTTCATTGAATAGACACAACTTTTAGACACACATTTTCTTTTAATAAACATAATTTTTTTATGAAACATTATGACTATTCACCCACTTAGTTTGAAAACTAACTACTATTGTCCAACAATGCCCCACTTGGTTTAAAAACTAAGTGATTTCCAATCCAGAAAAACTCATGCGTAAAAGAAGGTACCTATTTCGATTTGAACCCTCTCTTAGTGTAACTATTTCAAAATCTTAACAAAATTATTGGTAGCTTTGAAGCCTTGAACCATAATTCCTTAGTGTCAAAACTACAAATATCACACGCCTGAATGATTCATAATTCAAAAGTAGCTCACCGATATAATAGCACTTTATTTGGCCATGTGTTATACCTAGATTTCATGAACATTTACAAAGTTAAAACCCTTAATCTTTGTTAAAAGCTGCACCATATCTTAATGTCCATATAGGTGAAGTTCCGCCTAAAGAACATATCTTTAGGCTTCATTAAGAGTTTTATACTCATCCTCTATTTTTCTTAATTTTAACACTAGGCTTAGAATGAATTTAGTTTTTAGTGTTTTCAGCCACTTGTCAGTAACTTGTTGTTACCTTTTGAACTTTTAAACTAGTTTTTTTTATTCTAGTAAAAGTAGGGTTTCCATTACTAATGACTTTAGTTAATAGGTTTTAATCCTATTCCAATTGCTATTCCTCTCACCTTCTCATCGGTGAGACCTTTTGTAAATAGATCCACAAGATTATTATCTGTTCTTATAAACTGCACTATGACTATACCATCACGAATCAACTATTTAATGTAATCATGTCTTAACCTAATATATATAGACTTTCCATTCTACACTTTGCTAAATGCACAACTCAATGTAGCTTGGCCATCACATCGCAAAGAGACGGCTAGCATTGGTTATGGCAACAACACTATATCAAGTAATAAATTTTTCAACCATTCTGCCTCTTTGCAAGCTTGGCCATCACATCGCAAAGAGACGGCTAGCATTGGTTATGGCAACAACACTGTATCAAGTAATAAAATTTTCAACCATTTTGCCTCTTTGCAAGCTGTTGCTAAAGCAATAAACTCATATTCCATAGTGGAATGAGTTATACGCATCTGTTTCTTGGAAGACCATGAAATGGCTCCTCCACCAATAGTAAACACCCAACCAGATGTTGAAAATTTGTCTCTTTCAAGTACATTATTCTTCCAACTAGCATCACAATATTCTTCAAGTGCTCCTAGAAAATTATTAAAGAAGAGTCCTGAATTAATAGTTCCTTTTAGATATCCAAATACTCTTCTTATGCCATTCCAATGAGTTATACTTGGACAACTAGTGTACCTTGAAAGTTTACAGACCACAAATAAAATATCGGATCTGATATAATGCATCGCCTACATCAAGCTGCCAATGGCACTTGCATATTCTAATTGGGATATAGACCTCCCAGTATTTAGAGCTAGATGTTGTAAAACATCATAAGGATTGTTTACTTCTTTAATTTTCAAGTGATTAAACTTAATCTAAAATCTTCTCAACATAATGAGATTGATTTAAGACAAAAACCCCCTATGCCTTTTAACTTTTATGCCTAAGATCTACTTCCCCATGATCTTTCATCTTGAATTGTGAAGCAAGATAATTTTTAGTCTCATTAACCCCATCCATGTTTGTTCCAACGATAAGCATATCATCAACATACAAGTATATAATCACAACATAATTTTTTTGTACATTTTATGTATATGCACTTGTCTAGAATGTTATGCTCAAAACCATGAGATAATATTGTAGAATCAAATTTCTCATGTCATTGCTTTAGAGCTTGTTTTAGGTCATACAGACACTTTACTAGTTTGCATAATTTCTTTTCATTTCTAGGTAATACAAAGCCTTCGGGGTGTTCCATGTAAACTTCTTCATCAAGTTCACCATTCAAAAAAGTTTTCTTTACATCCATTTAGCGTGCGTATAAATGATAAATTGATGTTAATGGAAATAATACCCTAGTAGATGCAATTCTAGCCACTGGAGCATATTTGTCAAAATAATCTATCCCTTCATTTTGTCTAAGCCATTTTGTAACAAGCCTAGCCTTCAAGGTTTGTAGAGTTCCATCTATATGATATTTTCTTCTAAACACCCATTTAAATCCTATTGCTTTGGAAATAGGAGGCAAGTCAACCAACACCCAAGTGTTGTTAGATAAAATAGAATCCATTTCATCATTTATAACTTCTTGCCAAAATGAAGCATCTCTTGACTCCATAGCTTCGTTATAGGTTTTTGGATCTTCACCAATAGTTAAAATCATAGGCATTTTAATCTTTTTCTTGATATTTTCCCTATTTCCTTCTACAAAGAAAATAATGGATTCAGAAGAAATAAAATCTAGAACTAGATTTTTCTCCTTTCTTACTCTTTGACTTAGCCTAGGCTCTTGTATAGATTTTAAAATTCCTTCATCCTTCCTTGAAGAGCTTGCAAGATTTTCATTAACTCCTATATGTTCTTTTGTAGGTTCTATATTTATAGAATGTTTGATTGAATGATAGATATTGATGATTGATTATAACTTAAGTTTCCAAGTAAAAAGTTAAAAATTGTTTATATAGCTCAACTATGACTCGGGTGCATGCTTAATTAGCACGAGTCTATATCATCAGTTCATCACCACTCTTTGGAAAATGGCAAAACGATAGAGAAGAATCTGAGCATTTGATTGCATATTGTTCTTTTATTCTTAAATAAATGCTGTTCAATTTAGATGGAAGAAAACTGTTGGTCTTTAACTACTAGATCTTGTCTAAAGTTTTGTTTTCTTCTCTGTAATAGTGAAGCTATACGGTAGTATGTGAGAAAACAAGAAGAACAAAGAAGATTCAAATTACAGTGATGGTGACATGCTTTCTGTATCATCTAGCACATACCAGTTAGCATATTCTTAGGTGCTGGACTCAGCATGCTTATATCATATGAATCCTCACAGGGGTTGGTTTGATACCTACAAGCAGGTAAACTCTAGTTCAATTATTATGGGTAATAATGCATCTTACAAAATTGCTAGAATAGGAACTATTAGAGTAAAGATGCTTGATGGTGTTATTAGGACATTATGTGTTGTGAAACACATACCGAAGTTAGGAAAGAATCTGATTTCATTAGGTACTTTAGACACTCAAGGTTATAGCTATAAGGCTAACGATGAAGTGTTAAAAGTGACTAAAGGAGCCATGGTAGTAATGAAAGGGCAGAAAGTATCAAGTAACATGTATAGATTGCTAGGTACTACAATTGTAGGTAGAGTAGCTGCTGTGGAATCTGAATTAGATAACACTGTTTTGTGGCATATGAGATTAGGCCATATGGGCGAACGTGGCATGATCGAACTTCATAAAAGAAATTTATTAAAGGGGGTAAAATCATGTAGACTTGATTTTTGTAAAGTTTGTATTCTAGGTAAGCAAGACAAAGTATAATTCAAGAGAGGCACACACACAAGACAGAGGGTATTATTGACTACATTCATTATGATGTTTGAGGACCAGTGAAGGAACCTTCAAGGGGCGAACATGTTTATTTTGTGACTTTTATTGATGATTTCTCCAAGAAAGTCTGGGTGTATTTTATGCAGCATAAGTCAGAAACTTTTGAGAAGTTTAAGGCTTGGAAAGTAGAGGTAGAAAACCAAACAAGGAGGAAGGTTAGGTGTCTGAGGTCAGATAATGGCACTGAGTACACAGATTCAGGATTCCAAAATTTCTGCAAGCATAATGGAATCAAAAGGCAATTCACAGTTTGAAAGACACCACAGCAAAATGGTTTAGTAGAGAGAATGAACATAACTCTTGTAGAGAGGCCTAAGTGTCTTAGATTGAATGCAGAATTGCCAAAGTAGTTATGGGTAGATGCAGTTAACATGGTATGCTATGTCATAAACAGATCACCACGAGCTACACTGAATGGAAAAGTTGTAGAAGAAGTTTAGACAGGTAGTGAAGTTGACTATTCTGGTTTGAGAATATTTGGGTGTCCGGCCTACTGGCACATTTCTAGTGATGAGAGATCAAAGCTTCATCCGAAGTCAAAGAGATGTATCTTCCTTAGGTTCAAGAAGGGAGTGAAGGGATATAAGCTTTGGGATCCAACTAACAGAAAGGTGGTAATTAGCAGAGATGTAATCTTCGATGATAAGTCTATACTAGAGAAAGGTAAGGATGAAAAGAAACAAAAGCAAACAGGTTGCAGCAGTGACAGTAATGCTAAACAGGTGCAGGTTGAGTTAGAGAAAAACTTGATGAGAAAAATGATTCACAATTCTATGACTCAACTCATCAAGAGCAACAGTCCACAATCACAGAGAGACCCAGGCGGAATGTGAAACCACCAACTTGATATGGCTTCAAAGATCTAGTGGCTTATGCATTTATAACTAGCAGCGGGGATCCTACTACTTTTCTAGAGGCTATAGAGAGCTAGGAGAAAAATAGATGGATGAAAGCTATAGTGGAGGAGATGGAATCTCTGCATAAGAATGAGACTTGGGACTTAGTAAATCTTCCTGAAGGGAAGAAGGTAATAGTAGGGAAATGGGTGTATAAGAAAAAGGATGATGACAAGTTCAAGGTTCAGTTTGTAGCAAAGGGGTACTCACAGAGGAAAGGAGTGGATTATGATGAGATTTTCCCTCCAATGGTGAGACACACTTCCATTAGATGTGTGTTGAGCCTAGTAGCATATTTTGATATGAAGCTGGACAAATGGATGTAAAGACGGCTTTTCTTCATGGAAACTTGGAGGAGGACATTTATATGGCACAACTTGAGGGGTTTGCTCAACCAAGGAAGGAACACTTAGGGCCTGTTTGGAACGATTTTTGTTTTATTGTTTTTTAAAATAGTTTTTAAGAGTAACTCTAAAAAATAGTTTTATAGAACAAAAAAATAAAAAACTTGTTTAGGTAAAAATATTTTTCATCAGTTATTTTTCTTGTTTTTAGAAAACAAATGACAAAAACAAGCCAAAACACAAAAAAGTTGTTTTCTATTTTTTTTGTTTTTTAGTTAATGTTTTCAAAAACAGTTTTTAAAAAACAACTAATGAAAATAGTTACCCAAACAAGTTTTTTTCTCTTGTAGAACAAAAAAACAAAAAAATAGTTTTTTAAAACTGTTCCAAATAGGCCTTTAGTATGCAAACTAATGAAGTCTCTTTATGGGTTGAAGCAATCTCCAAGGCAATGGTACAAGAGACTTGACTCCTACATGTTATAGATTGGCTACACAAGGTGTGAGTATAATTGTTGTGTTTATGTAAAAAGTCTGGATGATGGTTCATTCATTTACTTGTTACTATATATGGATGATATGTTGATTGCTACAAAGGAAATGTCTTATGTTAATAAGTTGAAGAAACTTTTGAGTAGAGAATTTGGCATGAAAGATTTGGGTGCTGCTAAGAGAATTCTTGGGACAGGGATTTTCAGGGATAAGAAGTCTAGGAAACTTTGGTTGTCTCATAAAAGCTATGTTCAGAAGGTGTTGGAAAGATTCAGCATGACTATTACGAAACTAGTTAGTACCCCTTTAGCAAATCATTTCAAACTGTCTACCAACCAGCGCCCAAGTACTAAGGAAGAAGTAGAATACAAGTCAAAGGTGCCATATGCCAGTGCAGTGGGTTGCATGATGTATGCCATGTTATGCACTAGGCGGAATTTAGCACATGCAGTGAGTATGGTTAGCAAGTATATGGCTAATCCTGGAAGACAGTATTGGTATGTAGTCAAGTGGATTTTCAGATACTTGAGAGGTACCACGGACTATGGTATCATTTTTGGTAGACAGCAGAAGAAGATTTTAGTTGTGGGACATGTAGATTCAGACTATGCAGGGGATCTTGATAACAGGAGATCTACTACAGACTATGTTTTCTCTCTTGCAAGAGGGCCTGTGTGTTGGAAATATGGGCTATAGTCTTTAGTTGCATTTTCTAACACAGAGGCAGAATACATGGTAGTTGCTGAAGATGCTAAGGAAGCATTATGGCTGGTAGGTTTAGTCAAAGAGCTGGGTGTTCAGCAAGGTGGAGTTCTGTTGCATTGTGATAGTGAGAGTGCCATTTATTTGGCAAAGAACCAGGTGTATCATGCTAGAACCAAACACATAAATGTGAGGTTTCACAAGATCAGAGAACTAGTGACTATAGGTAACTTGATACTTCAAAAGATGCATACTTCTGAGAATGCAGCAGACATGTTGACCAAGGCCATAACTATAGAAAAGTTCAAGCATTGCTTGGACATGATTGGTGTCTTTAGATACTAGAGAGGTTTCATTTCTTCAACTTACTTTCGGTGATATTGAGCTAGTTGATCAATGTCTTCAAGGGGTGTATACTCGCTGAGGTGGAGTTTATTGATTATGGCTCATATTAAGCCTATTAAATATGGGCCTTGCAGGTGGGTTGAAGTAAGTGAGTGGGCTAAGCCCATCATTTGTATTAGGTTTATTGTATGGTTTGATTAGTGTTAGTTTTAGGTAACTAATTGGTTGTTTAGCTGCTTAATTACTATGTATTGATATTGTTAACTTATTACCCAATAATAAAGGTTAGTGGAGGTAAGTAGGGGACTATATATTTAATAGCCAATGCTGCTGAACCACTAAGAGTGTAATTATTTAAATATATCAAGTCAATTAAAAGAAATTACAAATACAACTGGCTCATATACTTTTTTATTGTATCGATGGATTTCTATTATTTAGTAAATCTTGGATTTTCTTAATTGACCTTTGATGTCAATGTTATATGAGCCAGCTATATTTGTAAATCCAAGATTTACTTAATATTAGAAATCCATCGATACAATAAAAGAAATTACAAATACAACCAGGAGCTAGACCCTTAATTGGTCCGGTTTACCTTTAAGAACCATTGGACAAAGAACCAGGGTAAAAACCATTGAACCATGGTTGAACTAAAAAAACCAATAAGGTGACCAGTTTCTCAGGTCAAAGGAGGTGGAGGAGAAACAATCCAGCGGAAGGTGAGGAAAATTGAGTGTGAGAGAGAGAAAATGATGAGATAAAGAAGGAGGAGAAACAAAATGGTGTCTTCATACTAAGACATTTGGGAGTACTAATAGCCCCACTCGTACATACTGAGACATAATAATCTGGTGCTGACATGTGGCACTTTCAGATCAACTCCACATAAGCTCTACATAGAAAATTAAATAATTGTTTGAATCCGCATCAGCTTTGCATAACACATGATGCAATATCCAAGTTGACCTATAAACCTCAGCAACAAAGCTTCAATTTGAAAGTCCTCCAAATTGGAAACACAATTAAAATATTAATCTCCTTGCAGTATAGTCGTAAGTATTTTTGTTTTTTAGATTAATCTCCTTGCAGTATAGTTGATTAATTACTATTAAAATTAATAAATCAATGCTTGAAATGTAAATGGATTTTTTTTAGAACAAAGGTACTTAGAAATAAAGATGAGAGTAAATAGAGGCAATAAGACTAAAGAATGCAATAGACAATAAGAAAATTAGAATAAGGTGAGGAGTGTGGTTGAGGATTCACTCTTCTCTATTGGACAATGGTAAATGATTATAGACAATCACTCATCATGATTATAAACATGACAATGTTTTCAATTCTCTATCCTAACTACTAACCATAGATGACAACAAGCTCTGCTATCCCAATCTTTCCTTAGTTATTGGTAAATAGAAGAATGCTCCCTACTTACTCCCTATCCAATGAACAACCTAGAAAATGCTTCCTAGATTTAATCCAATGAAAGCATTAAGGTAAGAAAGATAGGTTAGTCTAGGCAACAATCTCAAATGCTTGGACTATTTAACCTATGTTATGCTCCTCATCATAGTTCTCAAGGATTTGGACATCCCTAATCACTACAAAATGCCACTTATGAATAAGAGAATCAAACTAGTAGTTGGCCACCCAAAAAAAACCAAGCAATAATCATGAATAAATTAAGTGGAAGAACATAAACAACCACTCAAGAGAAGTTGAATACATCATCAATGAATAAAATCACAAAATTATGTCCAAGGTAATGAGTTTACCCTCAATCAAAAGGATTTAGCCTACTAACATCATAAAATTACTCATCACAACAATATAATCCATGAAAACTGTAGAAAAACACAACAAGAATGAAGAAAAGGGGAAGAAGGAACTCTTTGAAGACTTCCAAATGGTTGAATCTTCTCTAAACTTATTCCCTTCAGCCTTCCTCTTGCTCTTCTCCTCTCTTCTAAGCTTTTTTCTTGTTTCCAATTGTTAGAGTTAGTAAAATGAAGTGAAGAATGCATTTTTAAAGTGAATAAACATGGGCTAGGCACTGCGACATAGCCTCGGGGCGCTATGGTGCTCAGCCCTAAGTTCAGAATTTTGGGAATCATACTTGGGCGCTGCAACCATGGCACCGCAGCACCCACTTTTCTGGTGGCCCTCGGCCATGAACCTTAGGTGAATTTCTTCATGTTTTGGGTGCCACAACGCGGTCTTGGAACACTAGGGCACTGAACTCTTAGGTTTTGAACTAAATCTCTTCGAATTTGAGTGCCACAATGCCCAAGGTTGGGAACCGAGGCCCTGGATACTTTGACTTTGGTATGAAATTATGCAATTTTGAGTTCTTTTCCCCAAATTCTTGCTTTTATAATGCTTCAAAGCATGTTAACATGACTCACTTCTTCACAAAAATACATTTCCACTTTAAAACATGAAACTAAACAAAGAACACAATAAACTTTAGAAAAAGGCAATTAAATGCAAGAGAAGTCAACATAAAAATATAACAAAATATGTACTTATCAAATTCCCCCACACTTAACCTTTACTTGTCCTCAAGAAAACTAAAACAATAAACTAAACAACAAGGGAATAATACACTCTTGCTAGCTCTTAACACTTGCTTTTCACCAAATCCATGAAGTCAGTTATCAAATAATAGAGGAAACATCTCAAAATTCTTCAAAGATTTCAAGAAATACATTATCATTCACTAATAATCTAATCAAGTGTGTGCGTGAGTACCCTACACTTTGCAAATCCAGAATTTCATATGTAAACAAGTAACAATTACAAGTAGCCTCTTATTTTATTTTTTTTTATTTTTCTTTTTCATTTTGGTAGCTAGTACTAGGATGTGGGTCACCTTTTAACATGAGGATTTCATACTTTTTGGTACAAAACCCCAGTTACTCAGTAAACCATAGTCACTAGCAGGCCTTACATACTCATAGTCTAAGTGTCGTTTGACATGAATGCCCTCCACTTTTAGTGTGAGTGCCTAGTTACTAAGCACATAAAACCATCAAAGCATAGCCTTACCTTTATTTTTTTTGGTTTTTCTTTCCATTGACAACTTGAGGCAAAAATTTTCTACTCTTACGCATACCACTTTTCCAGCATTACAAAGTATAAAGCATAAGTGCACTAAAGGTTTGATCGGAAGTTCATGAATCATAATGTACTCAAAGAACTAATTGCAAAATTTTTCAAAATTTTCTTAACATGATGAAAACATAACTATCATGTCATTATCTACTTTACAAATCTAAGAGCCAACAAAAAGCATATAAATCCACAAAAACTAAACCTCTCCCTGACACTTAGCTTTTACATTATCCTCAATGTAAGTCTAGATAACTCAGATATTAGAACCATGTATGGAAGAAAAGAATAGCAACGACAAACAACAATAAGTATCCTAAAATGAAAGAGAGTCAGAAAGATCTCATATGATTGGATTGGAAAGCTCCATTTCCTTCGGGTTGCCTCCTGGGAGTGCTTGATTTAATGTCTTTAGCCTGACGTAGACCTACAAAGTTACTCTTCATTATAATTCGATTCTTGGAAGGGTAAGGTATCATTCTCCTCTATAGAGAAATTCTTATAATATGGCTTCAGGCAATGCCCATTCACTTTAAATACCTTCCTTATCTTAGAACTTTCAATCTCTACTGCACCATGGTTAAAAACATTAGTGACAACAAATGGGCCCATCCAGCGGGATCTCAACTTACCAGGAAACAATTTCAATATGGAATGATATAAAAGAACATTTTGTCCATATTGAAATGTTTTCTAGAAATGTTTTGATCATGAAAGGCCTTTGTCTTTTCCTTGTAAACTCTTGAACTTTCATAGGACTCTTTTCGGAGCTCCTCAGTTCTTGCAATTGAAGTTTTTATGAGTTCCCGCTCTGTCCAACTCCATATTGAATTGTTTAACCACCCAATAAGCCTTATGTTCTAATTCAACAGGTATATGGCATGGCTTACCATAGACAAGGCGATATGGTGACATACCAATGGGTATCTTAAAGGCGGTTCTATATGCCTACAAGGTATTATCAAGTCTCAAACTCTAATCCTTCAGATAAGTTTACAGTTTTCTCAAGAATAGACTTGTTTTCTTGGTTAGATACTTCTACTTGTCCATTGGTTTGTGGATGATATGGAGTAGATATCTAATGAGTGATGTTGTACTTTCTTAGTAAAGCTTACACAGATCAGTTACAGAAATGGGTTCCTCTATCACTGATGATTGTTCTTGGTGTAGCAAACCTAGAGAAAATTTGGGACTTGACAAAATTCACAACAGCTTTAGCATCATTAGTTTTGGTGGCTTTAGCTTCCACCCATTTAGAGACATAATCTACTGCAAGGACTATATATATATTTTCAAAAGAAAGAGGGAAGGGTCCCATGAAATCAATACCCCACACATCAAAGATTTCAGCAATTAAAATGGGGTTCTGGGGTATTTGATTTTTAAGAGCCATCCTTCTAGTTCCAAAGTGTCCTCCATAAGCATATGAGTGGCAAAAAGTTAGTATAGAATGAAATTTAAATTCAGGAACACTTCTTCTTACCACTTGATCGGAGCAATGCTTCCAAAGATATGGGTCATCCCACATGTAGTGCCTAGCACCACTCTTTACATTCTCTCTTTGTGCATGGGTCAAATCCTGTGATATAGACTTGGTAGCAAGATAGTTAACTATATCAGCATACCACAGAGTGACTGTATTTACTGAAAGTAACTGTTCATCAGGAAATTGTTCCTGCAATGGTATTGCTTCTTCATCTTACATAAGCCGGCTTAGGTGATATGCTACTAGGTTCTTACTCCCTATTTTGTCTTTGATTTCTAAGTTAAATTCTTATAGGAGGAGTAACTATCTGATTAACCACGGCTTAGCATCTTTCTTGGTTAGCAAATACCGTAATGTTGTATGATCAGAAAAAATAGTCACTTTAGTGCCTAACAGATATTATCTAAGTTTTTCTAAGGCAAAAAAGACAGCAAGGAGTTCTTTCTCAGTAGTTGAATAGTTCAGTTAGGTGTCGTTCATAATGCGGGAAGCATAATATATTACGTGAGGTGTTTTCCTAACCCTTTGGCCTAAAACAAATCCTATGGCATAGTCACCGGCATCACACATAATCTCAAATGGTAAATTCCAATCTGGTGGTCAGATCACGAGAGCCGAAGTTAAATCTCCTTCAATGTGGCAAAAGCAGTTTTGCACTTATCATCAAATAGAAATGTTACTTCTTTCTACAACAATTTGCATAGGGGCAATGCAATATAGGAAAAGTCTTTAATAAACCTGTAATAAAACCCTGCATGACTAAGAAAAGTATGCACTTCCTGCACAATAGTGGGGAAGGGTAAAGAACGAACAAGGTCTATCTTAGCTTTATCAACCTCAATCCCTTTAGAAGATATTACATGTCCTAAGACTATTCCTTGATTAACCATGAAATGGCATTTCTCCTAATTTAGCACTAAGTTAATCTTTATGCTGCATTTAAGTACAAGTGACAAATTGTCAAGGCATATATCAAATGAATCTCCATAAATAATAAAATCATCCATAAAGACCTCAATGATGTTCTCAACATAATCAGAGAAGATACTCACAATGCACAGCTTAAAAGTAGCAAGAGCATTGCAAAGGCCAAATGGCATGTGCCTATATGCAAATATGCCAAAAGGACATATGAAAGTAATCTTCTCCTTGTCTTCTGGTGCTATAATGATCTGGTTATACCTTGAATAACAATCAAGAAAACAATAGTTAACCCCCTCTTGTCTTTCAATTAGTATCAGAGTAGGTCTCACTAACAAGGCTTAATAGCTTAAGTAAAGATCTTGTGTAGGGAAAATGTCATATAATCAAATAGATGGATCATACTTTCTAAAAGGACATTCCACCAATTAACCTCCTTACTTTAACGAAAATCACTATAATCATTGGAAAGCAAGGATGAAGATTTATATTAGAGCAATTGGATTTGCATCCTAGGAAGTTATTGTGAATGGACTAAATACCCAAACAAGAATCGAAGATGTGAGAGAAGTTGGGAAGCCAAGAAATGAATAGACGAGAGAAGATAACAAGGCAGTTCAAGCTAATGATAGAGTTATTAAATACTCTTCTGTGCTATAAGTGAAGCTGAGTATGACAAAATCTTGAGCTGTGACATAACAAAACAAATGTAGGATAAGCTTGAAATTACTCATGAAGAAGCCAACAAAGTTAAAGAAACTAAGATCAACATTCTTGTACACTAGTATGAGTTATTTCTGATGAAAGATGAAGAATCTATTGAGGTTATGTTGAATATATTTGCAAAGATCATTGGTGATCTAAAAACCTTTAGTAAAAGCCACTTTAATGGGGAACAAGTTGAAGATCCTGAGATGCTTGCCAAAAGCATGGTCATTAAATGTTGATACTCTTGAAAGTGCCAATCTTGATGTAATAACCTATGATGAACTTAGGAGAATCGTCATTACTCATGAAAAGACACATTTGCAAATATTTGCAAATGAGGAAATCAAATCCTCTAAAGCTATGGCTTTGAAATCTAGTGATCGATTGAACAAGGAGGCTAAAGAATATGCTAAAAATAATGATAATGATGATGATGATGATTGGGCCGTTATCAGTAAGAAAGTAGAACAATTGTGGAAACAAAGAAAACTCAGAAGATTAAGCTAAAGAAAATCCAAGGGAGAATTAAGTAAAAGTTCTATCACTTGTTATGAATGTGGCAAACCAGGCGATGTCAAAGTATAATGTCCTACACTACAAATGACAAATAACTCTAAACAGCCAAGAAAAAAGGCAATGCTTGTAACATGGAGTGATGAAGATGTGGACGAGGATGACACAACAATTGATGATTCAAACTACTGTCTTATGGCTATGAGAGACAACAATGAGGTAAATAAACTCTTTGACAAAATCTTATCTCATAATGAATTACAAGACATCATAGATGATTTGCTTAAAGATTTAGAACATGCTATTACATCTTGCACTAGATTAGAAAAAGAAAAGCAAGACTTGGAAACTGAATGTGCTACGAAAATAGATGATAATCACATGCTCTCACAAAAAATGCTTATCTAACAGGAGAAATTGTGAAATATAAAAATACAACTGTCAATGAACTTCAATTAGAAATTGATGTTCTAAAAAATGAAAATGAAAGACTCTCAAAGCAAATTGGAAGCATTAATGATTTTCTCTATAAGGTTAATGATCTCCAAAGGAAAAATATCAAATTATTTAAAGACCTAGAAAGATTTGCTAGTAATTCTTAAAGTATGATGAATGTTCTGAATGTGCAAAGAAATTTATTTAACGGATGTGGATTTGGTTTTCGTCTCGATAATCTTAAAGAAGTTAAGTCAAAAACATAATGTAAATCAAAAAATTCAAATATTACATGTAGTTTTCATGGAAAAAATGAGCATACATATTCATCATGTCTTCATATAAAAATAAGTCATGCATGAAATACATTTAGGTACCCAAAGGTACAAAAACTAACAAACAAAACACCCATGAAAAAGTGGGTAACTAAATTTTAGAATAACACCTCGTTCAAGTGTGTATAAAGGCCAAGAGCTCACAGTGGTATCTGTACAATGGGTGCTCCCAGCATGTGACTGGTGATGATACTAAGTTTATTGAACTTCAAAAGGCTAATGGTGGATCATTTACATTTGGTGACAATAGTAGAGGTAACATTGTTGGTATTGGTAAGATCATGCTAAATGAAAAATGTTGTTTGAGTAATTTGGCTTTGGTAGAAAATCTAAAACATAATGTAATCAACATCAGCCATTTGTGTGATAGTGGTTTTAAGGTCATTTTTCAACCCAAACACTGCATTGTACATTATAGTTCAAATAACAAAGTTATATTAGTTAGTTATAGATGTGAAAATGTTTATATACTGGATATAGAAGACTTATCAAGAAAATTTACATGTCTTTCTTCTATGGATGATAATTCTTGGCTTTTGGCACAAAAGAATGGATCATGCCAGCATGTACCTTATTTCAAAACTATCAAATCTAGATTTGGTTGTAGGACTACCCAAAATTAAGTTCAAAAATGACCATATCTATGATGCTTACTAGAAAGGAAAATAGACAAAAACTAATTTTACATCTAAAAATAATGTTTTAACAACCAAACCATTTGAATTAGTTTATATGGATCTATTTAGGCCAACATCAACCTATAGTCTTAGTGGTAAAAAGTATGGATTTGTAATTGTTGATGACTTTTCTAGATTCACTTGGGTGTTATTCTTAGCTTATAAAGATGATGTATTCAAAGCTATTGGAAATCTATTCAAAAAATTACAAAATGAGTTCAAAGATAGTATTTTGAAAATACAAAGTGATCACGGTGGAGAATTCCAAAATAAATATTTTGAAAAGTTTTGTGACTTCCATGGTATATCTCATAATTTTTCCTACCCAACAACCCCTCAACAAAATGGGTTAGTTGAAAGAAAGGAACTATGCTATGTAATAGTTCTCTTCCAAAATATTTCTGGGCAGAAGCTATAAATTAGCATGTTATATTCTAAATAGATGCCTCATTAGGCTAATTCTCAAGAAAACAGCTTATGAGCTTTTGAAAAAGAGAAAACATAATATAGGTTACTTTCATATGTTTGGTTGCAAATTTTTCATTCATAACAATAGAAAAAACAATCTTGGTAATTTTGATACTAGAGCTGATGAGGGAGTTTTTTTGGGTTACTCTACAAATAGTACAGTATACAAAGTATACAATAAAAGAATTCTCATGGTTGAAGAATTAATTCATGTTATGTTTAATGAATCTAACCCTATGTCCAAGAAAACTATGTTAACATATTCAGGTGATGAATTATTGGATAGCAACAGAACACACAATTCACTCAGTAGTCAAGAAGTAATTGAAAATACTGAGTTAGTTGAAAATGATTCTCCTATCAATGAAGAAGAAGATTTTCGAAGGCAACCAAATCTAAAAATGCCAAGAGAATGGAGGCATGACTCCAACTATCCCATGAACTTTATTATTGGAATCCAATAGAGGGAAGAAGAACAAGATCCTTGTATCAAGCTAAAAACAATCTAGCCTTTCTATCTCAAATAGAACCAAGAGGAGTAAAAGAAGCTCTTAAGGATGAAGGATGGATTATAGCTATGCAAGAAGAATTGAATCGATTCACAAGAAATAAGTTTGGTATCTTGTTCCTAAGCCTTTGATAAATCTATTATTGGACCAAAATAGATTTTCAAAAATAAATTAGATAAACATGGTAATATAGTTAGAAGTCAAGCTAGATTAGTGGCTCAAGGTTTCACTCAAATTGAAGATGTGGAATTTGGTGAAACCTATGCACTAGTTGCTAGATTAGAATCTATAAGGATGTTTCTTTCTTATTCCTTATATAGAGGATTTAAATTGTATCAAACGGATGTGAAAGTGAATTTTTAAATGATTTCATTAATGAGGAAGTCTATGTAAGACAGCCTCTCGGTTTTGAAGACTATGAATATCCAGATCATGTGTATAAGCTATCAAAGGCTCTCTAAGGTCTAAAACAAGTTCCAAGAGCTTGGTATGATAGGCTAAGCAATTTTTTACTTAATAATGGGCTCATGAGAGCAAACACTGATATTACACTTTTTTACTCGACATTTGAATAATGATTGCTTACTAGGATAGATCAATATTCATTATATCATTTTTGGAAGTACTAATCAATCTTTATGTGAAGAATTTTTTGATTTCATGAAATGAGAGTTTGAGATAAGTATAATGGGTGAACTCAATTTTTTTCTCAGACATCAAGTGAAATAACCCAAAAATGGAATTTTCATTTGTTAAGAAAAATACACTAGAGAACTCCTCTATAAATTTGGAATGGATAGAGCAAAGGCTATGAGAACTCCTATAAGCCCTGCTTTAAAGCTAGACAATGATGAACATGGTAAGGACTTTGATGAAATGAAATGTAGAGGTATGGCTTGATCTTTGCTATATCTAACAGCTAGCCAACCAGATATTATGTTTAGTTTATGTAGATGTGCAAGGTTTCAATCTAAACCTAAAGAATCTCACTTTGTGGCAGTTAAAAAATTATTTAAGTACCTGAATGGAACTTAAGATTTTGGTTTATGGTATGATTTAAAAAGATATTAGATGTTGATTTTGCAGGGGATAAAACAGATAGAAAATCTACCAGTGCGCTCTATGAATATCTTGGAAAATGTCTTGTGTCTTGGCACAATAAAAAGCAAACAACAGTTGCTTTATCTACTGTAGAGGTAAAGTACATGGTTGTTGGTATCTATTTCACTCAAATATTATGGATGAAGCAGCAGTTAAAGGAATACTCACTAGAATATAGTGAAGTACCTGTTTATTGTAATAATACAAGTGTAATTCACTTAACAAAAAATCTAATGCATCACTCAAGAACAAAGCATATTGTGATCAGGAACAATTTCATTCAATATCACATTACTAAAGGAGATATACAAGTGAAGTTTATGAATTCAGATGAGCAACTTGTAGATCTATTTACAAATCCCTTACTAGAAGCCAGATTCAATGTCTTAAGAAAAGAAATTGGTATGACAAATGTTTTAGAATTAATATTTGGTAACTTCTTTATAACTCAGATTTTATAGTATACATCATTACTAATTCGTATGTGAAAATTCATTGGCATGAGTTGTTTTAGTTGTCAGTATCTGCATAATTAATTGCCTATTCTTACATGTTTCTCATTCATAATTGGTTGGAAGTTATGTGATTTAGTGTGATATTTAGTGAACTAATACTTAGTGGATTATGACTTAGTGAACTAAAAAGATGTGACATAATACTCAATCAACTAAGTCTTCGTCAACTAAAACTCAGTGAACTTAAAGATTTTAAAATGAAACTATGCATTTTGTAAAACTATCTCTTGATTTTATCTTTTCTCTCCCACCCACTGATAAATAGTCAGTTATACTTGAGTTTCTTGAATATTTCCAATGAGCATTAAATGTGATAGTTTCACTTTATGTCAGTTTCAAATCATTTTTGTAGAGCAAATCTTTTCAAATACTGATATTTAACTCTCTGATTTGGTAACCTCTCCTCTCTTCCTCACATGTTCTACCCTAACTTCATGCTTCTCACTAATTGATTCTCCACAATGGCTAAAACTCATGGAGCCATTTTACATTCTCAAAGCACTAGACACAAGAGCAACATGATTCATAGTTCATTTCATCCATCTAGTTGAAACCCTTTAGAAACTATAAAGTTAAGTGGTGAAGCCCCTTCTATTGCATCGCCTATGGAAACTGATAATCCAAAGACTCCTACTGGCCCCTTGCCAAAACCTCCATCCACAGTACCCAACGCTTTTCTAAAGAAAACTTGGAGGCAGATTCTTAATCACTTCTTTCAGAAAAACAAAAAGGAAAGAGAGCCATTAGGTAATCCTCTCACCAGCCACCCTCATCTCTTCGAAAATCTCAGAATATTTAGCTCACCAAGTTTAACGCTAATTCATTTATCGATTTTGAAAGATTTACCTATTTTGAAAGAAAACCAATGTGATATTAAAGAAATTTTTTGAATTTCAAAATTAGATGCCTTTTCTTGAAATAAACGAACCAGTATATCAAGATCTTGATAGAAAATTTTATATTAATCTTACTGAAACTGAAGATGGTTTAGAAACTTTGGTTGAAGGAACTCTCATATGGTTAAATGAGTCTAATCTTAAAAGAGTTCTAGGCATCTCCTTTGAAGGCAATGATTGGTTTTCCAAAAACACTTAGGTATCTGATTTTTGCAAATCCTACTCTGAAGTCAAAAATTCACTTGTTAAGCATAGTGACTTGAGTCCAGGTTCTTCCTTTAAAGCTATTATTATATCCTTTTCCTTACAAAGCTCACATCATTGGTACTACTATTCTGCCTCACATTAGATCTTTAAATACTCTAAACAAATGGGAAGTCTTTCTCTTATACTCCTTGGTCAATAAAATCAAACTCAATCTTACATCCTGGATTCTTTCTTACATGGTAGAAAATGCTAAAGATTTAGATCTTGTTGCCAGTATTCCTTATGGGTTGTTGCTTACTAAAATTTTCAAGTATTTTAAGGTAAACCTATCAAAAACCACTAAGAGGACTAGAATCTCCACATATTCCACCAATTCTTTTAGTCATATGAGTTATGTGCTTCTTAATGGTAAATGGGTTCAAAAACTTGATGCTAATCATTCTGATCCTTAGACTGCTCATCCCTTATCATTAGCCTCTCCTAATCTGATTGAGCTGAAATATTACACATTTTAGACATTTAGAGCCAATATAACTTAATTCTTTCATGACATTATTATTGGTTTTAAATAGAAAAATTAGTTCAGAGACATAAATTCAAGTTGTGATTTAAATTGATTAATAGCATATTTTTGCTTATTTTATCACTTTTGATTTAATTAGGCAATATGTCCTCACATGCTCATACACTTTGATTGTTGTTTTAGGTTGATTTGGGTTAATGTGAAGAGGTATACATTGGGCTAAGTTTAAAAAAGAAAATCAAGTTGTGTTGGTTCCAGCATACCCAGAGCACTATCCGGATTTTGGGCTATAATTAGAGCTACATATCTCCATTTCAAGTGTTCTTTCATTTTTTAGAAAGATAAGACAAAGGCCTACAACTTCTATGGAGAGTCCAAAACCTAGTTCTGTCATTGTGAGGTCCAAATTGAGTAAAAACAGAAGCCCCCGAATCTTCCAGAAGTTCACAAGCAACCCAGACCCTGCCTTGGTTTTTAGATCATATCTGGAGTTATACAAGTCCAAATTTAGCAACTCTGGGTGCGTTGGAAATCTGAGAGGAATATATACAACTTTTGTGAAGGGTTTTATTCCCAAAGGTTCCATTTTAATAGTTTAATTGTTGCTTGGAGTCGTTGAGTATAACAAAACGCACAGCAGCAGTTTCATAAAACGCACAGCAGCAGTTTCATTAAACAAAATGCAGCAAACAAAGAGCAAAACGCACTATCAGTTCATAACAGTGGACGAATTTGTGCATAGTAGTTTTGGTAACAATGGGATAACCTACAAATAAAAGGTGAAAGAAGCTGAAGGAGGAGGGGTGCAGTTTTGAAAGAAAAAGACTAACTGTAATGCAGCTGTGTAGAATTCCTCCAGGGGTCCATTGTCTGCTGCTCAGCCTCCTTTTCATGACTTGCTGCTCCTCTTTTACTAGCCATCTTCTTGCTTTGTTCACTTATTAGTTTCTTATTTCTAGTTGAAGTTTAGTAGGAGTTGAA
>JASKGM010010019.1:0-38325 GCA_034509205.1 Ceratonia siliqua | reverse complement strand
AAGTGATCTCATATTTTCTCAACAAAATTCTCAAACACTTTGGATAAGTATTTCAAAATTTAACCATTTAAACTCCATCAAATAACACATTTAGAGTTTATTTTGTATTGAACACCACCACCAATAAACCCTTATAATTTCTAAATGCAATAAAAAATATAATTGTTTGTTAGAGAAACAAAAATAGCAGCCTATTTAGTATATTTAGTAGAAACAACAACCTATGTCACACAAACAGCAGCATATATAAACAACCTATTTACAGACATGAAAGAATTCTTCAGCCATCCAAGTGATAGTATCCTAAGGAACAAGGCATGAATTAAACATAGTTTTCTCTTTGGCATTTTATCGAACAGTTGGTGTGTATTCCAAAAATCACTTCCAATGTCTAACGACTAATTATGGAATTTAGAAGGGAGTAAGGGAATGGAAACCCCAATTTACTTGATCTACAGAAACACCATAATGGCTTACCTATCAGGAGAATAGCCTTGAAAGAAATGGTTCCTCTCTCTCACGGTCACCACGTTACAGTGAGGGAGATTAATTGCCAAAATCTGAAAAATTCTCTCTTGATCAAAAAATCAAATTTTGAATTTTTCATGCCTCATCATTTTGATTGTTTTAGCATAAAGATGGAGAAAAAACTCACTTACCCTAAAAAAAATGGAGTTGAACCCTTCCTCTTTGCCCAAAACGCAACTTTCGTGGTCTCCCACGGCCACTCCACGGTGGCTGGAACACTGGCCTGCTGGGACCGAGGTGAACGGCCAGCAGTTGGGCAGGGTGGTCAGCGGTGGAGGCAAGACAAGGGAGGGTGCAAGAGTGGAAGAGAATTTCGTAGTATTCCTAGCTTTGGTGCCAGCGCCAAACAAGAGAGGCGGGAGAAGATAAAATGGAATTGTGGGATTTGGCTTTTATTTAAAGGGAGGGGGACTTTTTTGCAAATATAAAAGTTTAAATTTGCAAGTTAGTCCTTGTACTTTAGGTTATTTATGTTGAGACCCCACATACACAATTTTTTGTTTAAATTTTAGGCATTACAAGTTATATCCCCCTTAAAGAGGATTTGGAAGAATTTTGGCTAAATTTATGATTTTAGGGATTTTTTAGAGGGGGACTTTTGCAATTATGAATACTTAAATTTCTTTGCCACTTACCCCTAGACTTTTGATTATTTGCATTTGAACCCCTCTTTTTTTTTGAATTAATTTAAAAGGTGCAAATTCTTATATTTTTTAAAAAATGGGCATTACTTGAGGGGTGAAAGAATAGGTGAAATAAGAGTTCTTTTTAATTTAACTTACCTTTTGTGACGTACGTATCTAAGTTGTCACAAAAAGCCATTAGTACAGACATTTAGTGACGACAAATAGCTGTCGTCACTGAAGGTTTATAAAACCTTCTTTTAGTGACGATATATGAATGTCGTCACAAAAGGCTTCCTCTGACAGACATTTAGTGACGATAAATTAATGTCGTCACAAAAGGTTTCAACCTAACATACATTTAGTGACGATAAATTAATGTTGTCACTAAATGTTTACAAAACCTTGTTTTTAGTGATGACAACTAGGATGTCGTCACAAAAAACATTGTTTTAGTGACGCGTCAAAGTCATCACAAAAGGTTTTTAGTGACAACATTCTAATTGTCGTCACTAAATCATGAAATTTTAAAACCGACCAACTTTGGTGAAAAATTTTGACTTTTAGTGACGATTTTTGGATATCTTTTGTGACAAGAAATGACTGTCGTCACTGAAAAGTTAGATTTTGTGACAAAATTGAAAAGTTGTCACTAAAAATAGCAAACAACTACATTCAGTGACGACATCTATAAGTCGTCACAAAAAACCTTGTTTTAGTAACAATTTTTAAGTTTGTCACAAAAAAGTCACCACTAAAAGTCAAATTTCTTGTAGTGCAAATTCAATAAATGACAGATTCTACATCAACTCCCCTAGCACAAAGTGAGAAAATTTTACTATATGGGTAATAATAGTTACAGGAACAAGCAATCACATCTTTTAGAACCAAAACCCTAGTTAACCTATTTTTGCACTAAGTTTTTCCCAAGAACACAGTCAAACTCAATCATAGGCTCAAGCACTCATGGATTTTTACTACCTCCTTAGGCAACCTTATAGCCACTAGGTTTTTCCTATCAAGAACCTAGCAAAACTCTCACATAGGCTCGAGCTTTCACGGATTTTTACTACCTCCTTAGGCAATCTTATACACTAGATTTTTCTCACAGGTAAACCTAGCAAACCTCACAACAATCTTTTGATAAACTCAAGTAAACTTAAATTCCCTTAGATGACTAAACTTAATAAAGCTCAATGGAGGGCAATATATCTTGGTTTTTAGCTCAAACAAATAGCATATCATTTTCTTATTCTTGTCTCTTATTCTCTATTTTATCTTCACTAAGTTTGGCATTTTATACTTGAAAAAATTGAACATTGAGCTCTTAGCTATTGGAAGACAACACATGATTTTAGAATGCAGTAGAAACCATTTTTTTTTATTAATCTTCATTCAAGATACGAAGGTATCTACGTCTACTGTATAATGAGTTTTGGTTATCTTTGACATTCGAACACATTAGATTCTATTTCACATTAGTTTCCTTCATTTCAGCTTCTCAGATTTTGAATATAGTAGGTGTAGTTTTGTTGTGCAATTCTACTCTTATCTTTTGGTTTCCATTATGCATAAGTAAATTTGTAATAGTAAAGAGTTGTCTTGCAAGGCATTAACTTCTTTAGAATAAAATATTATAAAACTTATTTTACAAAGAGGCATTTTCAAAAAGATTCTAGAAAGTGTGTTATCTTTCAAAAACTGTTTTTGAACTTTTTAATATGAGCTTTAATTCTAACTAATGAATAGTACTCAAACCACAGTACACAGCCCATGAGTGTTCTGATTTATTGGTCCTATTTCTGCTCGCTCGTTTCCTTGATGAGCACTACTACTTGCTTAATTAAGTACTTTCTCAATCAAGTAACTTTGTTTTCCTAGTTTACCTCTTTAACTTGTTTATTTTGGTTGGTTCATCAAAACTGTTTATATATGATATTCTCTCAACATTCTTCCCTTTTTGATGAGGAAAACTAATTAAAATATGCAACATCATAAAGTCAAAAAGAAAGGTAAAGGGTTTTAGAAAACTTCCTCATATAATGTGTTTGATTCTTCTAAGACTCCTCCTAAGTGTGTGCACCGGGTTCTTTTTAACATCTTGCATGTTGAAACCACAAATACATCCTACAAGCAAATATATCATGGAAATTGCATATTTTTCCTATTTTTGCCCCTTTGGCATCATTAAACATAGTTTGCCCTCTTTGGCATTATATGATAGCAATGTATTCCATAAACAACCAACGGATATAAAAAATCATCACACATCATTCAAACGTCATCAAACATTTGAGAACATAATTCAAACATAAGTTCTAAATGACAGAGAACCATAAATTCACATAGTAAAATCCATAAATCATAAGTTAATCATAAAACAACATACAGAAAATTTAGTTATCATTCATTAGGCTGGGCTTCAGGTGCATATGGTAGGATAAGGAACGGAACAAAGGTCAATCCATAGGATCAAACTCATTTGCTTGAGGGTTGATGGTAGTTTGGGCTGCCTCCTCTTTAGTCTCCATCGATGGCTTTTCCACAACTGGTTTTGGCTCCATAGAATGTTATGTGTCCTATCTCTCTACAAGAAATTTGTTTAGGCGCAGCTCTTAAGCACTCAGTAGCTTGGTGATTGTGTTTTGAATTCTCATATCCCAAACTGAGTTTCCATAGCACAATGTCTTACATCTATCTTCAGTTGTTGAACCACATGAGCTAGAGAATCAATCTTTGCATTCATGATATCCTTCAAGTCTTCTTTTGTTTTTATTACTTTTTCTTTTTCCCTACTTAGCTTTATAGCTCTTCATTGGTGTATCTTTTCCAACTTCATTCATTGGCTTCTTCTTCTTAGCTTTTTCCATTAACTTCTTTTTCTAATCTATTGTACCTTTCTCAGTTACTAATTCCATAATTCCTTGAGCTAGTAGTAACCTATCCTTTCCTTTTCCTCACAAAAGGAATCTCATTTTCTTCTTCTTTCCGAATCCGATGGTTCTGTATTAATGCTAAAGGACTTATCAATTAATAGTAGGCTAGTATTAAATGTTTCTTTGACAGGCAGACTTCCTTGATTACTGTCATCAGGGATTTCAACAGTAGTTGGCTTCTCATCAGTTCCATTCTTCTTCTTCAAGAAAGAAATTCTACTTGACTTCTTCGTTAGGGTTGTCACCAACTTTTCTCTTTTTCTTAATTTTCTTCTTATCAACTATATCCACAGGATTTTCTAAAGAACCTTCTTCCTCATTTCTTTGAGCCTCCATTTTATTTTCCAACTTATATCTCTTATTGTACTATTCTTCCTTTATCCCAAAATGGCAGTTTTATCAGTTATAAGCTTGCTTCCAATAGACTTTATTTTCATTCCACTTAGAACATCAAAATTTTCTCTTGTTCATTCTTTGTGACTAGTCGATGATCATCTTTCAGCCTTTACCCACTTACTTCTTTCTTTCTTGATTCCCATGTTCAATAGCAGTGTCTTATCATAGGTCCCCCTGTCTGTAGCAACTTCATTTCCCAAATTATCTAGGCACACTTTTACATTTTTAGCCAACAAAGTAATTACAGTGTCATAAAGGAGTTCAGCTCTTTCTTTCTCTAAACAGACTTTCATGTGGCTCACAATAATAAAAGGTAAATTCAATGTATCTCGTTGGTCATGCACTGCATGCAAAAAGTTTCGAGTTTATTATCCTGGTTTGCCTTTCCAATCCTAAGGGTTATCATGTGGGTTATCACATGCAACAAGATTCTTAGATCAGGGGTTAAGATAGAGGCTTCTACTACATCAGACTTGCCATTTGTGAAATCACTCACAACATTATCATGAGAGTAACTATCAAACTCTATGTCTCTATGACTGGAATATTTTTGGATTCTAGCATTTGGACATTTTATGACTTCAGAGATCTTTTCACAAGAGACATTAATCTTTCTCCCTCTCAGTAAAGAAGAATTGTTTAAACTTCCTTCCTCAAACTTTAGATTTGCATAAAATTCCTTAATAATAACCAAATAAATCTCAGTCTTATTCTCAAAGAAACTTCCCCAATCTACATTTTTCAACCATTGAAAAACTCTAAACTCTTCTTTGTCAAAGAACTTAAAATTATCTTTCTGGCAATTGAGTATTTTTGATGCATGAAATAGTTCTTGTATGCTTCTTCAGCTTTGTTGTTTTTGAATAATTTTATTTCACTTAGTTTCACCTTCTTCTTGGATCTAGTCGCTGTAACGTCATCAAGCTTCCTCTTTCTAGCAGATTTAGATGAAGACACCATTGCCAAGGAAGAGGTTGTGATGAAGAAGGGTTTACAGTCTTAAGAAGATAGTTTCAAAGATATTTTTAGGTTTTCAAAGGTGAAAGGTTTTTAGAGTAAGGAATGAATGTCTTTTGAAGGTTAAAGATGAAGGGTTGCACTATGAGTAGGTGTGTCTTACAGATAGCACCTTAATCGTCTTATTATACTGTTATTAATTTTGATGTACGGAGAGGAGTAGCAGTTTGCAGCAGTTCCAATTTGTAAATCAATCATACCAGTGTAAATTTGAATTTATTAAAAAATTATTTAAATAGAGAAATATGAAAAGACAGAATGGCACGATGAGGAGAGTGAGTATATCATTTTTCTCTAAGAGATATGAGCAACCACATAAAGAGCAACCATATACTAAACAACCAGACACAATTAAGCAACTAAACTATTTTTCACAAGGGATCAAACATACCTATTTCTCTTAGAATATTCAAGAATTTGTCTTCACTAAGAGGTTTGGTAAAGATATTCGCTGGCTATTTTTTAATACTAACTAATTCTAATTGAATATCTCAATTTTGTACATGATCTCTTAGGAAGTGGTGTCTAATCTCTATGTGTTTTGTCCTAGAATGTTGTATGGGATTCTTAGATAGATTTATATCACTAGTATTGTCACATTGTATTGGGATATTTCCAAATTTCAAAACAAAATCCTCTAATTGTTGCTTCATCCAAAGAATTTGGGCATAACAACTTCCAACAACAACATACTCAACTTTCATTGTGGAAAGAGCAATTGAGTTTTGTTTCTTTCTATCAACGCCATATTTTGTCCCCCTTTTTTTATTATTTATTTAAAATTGCACAAAAAATAATTAAATTCAAAATATTTAAAAAATACAAAAAAGTTGAAAACATAGTAACAATGTGAAAGAAAACTAAAATACAAAAATACAAAATACAAAAAGAAAAAAAGCGCTTAAGCCTAATTCCTCATTTCTTCTTTTTTTCTTTTGTGTTATTTTCGGCCCAACAGCTTCCTTAAGCCCCATCAGTCCCTAGCCCAACACTCAATTAGCCCAAATTTATTTAGGGTCTTGCTATGCTATAGCAGCCTTAAGTTATAGCTAAGTTACAACACCTTACTGTTTTAACCTACCAGACTTTTTTTGTTTTTTATTTTATTTTATTTTATATATTTTTTATCTATTTTCTATTTCTTGTCTTTTTTTTTTTGAAATTTTTTGAAATTTTCTATTTTTCCTTTGAATAGTATTTTTTGGAATTTATTTTTCTACTTTTCAAAGGAAAAGTAGAAAATTCCAAAAAATTTCAAAAAATACAAGAAAAAGAAAATCGATAAATAATACAAAATAAAAAAAAGTAAATAAAAAAAAAGGTGGTGGGAGGTAAAAATAATAAGGTGCTGTAATTTAAGGGTGTCGTAACTTAGCAACCCTCATTTATTTAACCCAGCCTATGACTTAGTCCATGCCCAAAATCCATGACTCACCACCTTTTTAACCTAACTCTTCTCTCCTTCATTATCCACTGACCGACATGGTCGCCTCCTGAATCTCTCAAATTTTCTCCTCTTCCCACTCAGCAACATCCTACCCCCTCTCTTTTGGTTTCTTTCTCTCTTCCTCTCTCATCTTCACATGAGCCATCGGCCTCTCCATAGTCTTCGTGCTACACCTCATGCCTCATGCTCACTCCCTCACAACACTTCACACATGCTTTCCTCACGCCATCCACACGGTTCCTCTACTTTTCTTATGCAGCTCACTCTTCTTCCCCTAACAACCCCACGCTCTTGCACATTAACTTGTGCATTCCCGCTAGCACAGTGAAGGCATGCCTTTCATTTGGGTTCTCTTGGCTATAAAAGAAATGAAAGAACCAGTAAAAATGGAGAGGTTCTTTAGAAAAGCATTGGGTACTTTGAAACTTGGAGGTTTGGATGAAGGGAGGCTAGAGGTCGCGAGTTTTTAGGGCTATAGGGATGTAACCTCTTTGGATTTTCCCTTTTATGATGTTCGTTTGGTAACTCTCTATGATTTCTTTCTTCTTCTATTTCCTTCATGTGTTCCCAATTTGACCTTTGGTAAAATCTGTTGATTCAAATCTAGTTTCATTTTTGGTTCAAAGCATGATACTAACATGTGTATTAAACCTGTTTTGCTCTGTTGATTCAGATCTAGTTTGATTTCTGGTTCAAAACAAGATGTTGATTAGCATTTTAAATCTATTTTGCTTTGTTGATTCAAATCTGGTTTGTTGCTAGTTCAAAGCATGATATTGATATGATGTTTTAAATTTGTTTGTTCTCATGAATAACCTAATGTTACTCTTTTATTCAAATCTATTTTTATTTTTTGGTCATGTTTCTTATGGCCATTTGGAGATATTGAACACCATCTAGCCTCTAAGCTCATTATGTTTTCCCACCAGAGGTTGTTGTGTGTCTTTTGGTTTGATGTTTAAATATTTGGGTTAAGATTTTCTGCTTTTGTTTTATTTTTATTTTTGGTTTGTAATTTCCTATATAATATTTTGTAGTCATTCTTTCCCCTTTTCTCCTGTTTGTAAGGCATAAGCCATCCTTTGTTATTTCTTTTACGTTGTTTATTTACTTATTTTTTTAATTATTTCTTTTTCTCCTTGCTGTTATGTTTCTCAGTTTTTGAATGCTTGTTTTCCCATTAAGAAAATTAACAAAAGATGAGAACAAGAAGTTTTAAATGCAAGGCTCCAAAGGTCTTTTGAAAATAAGATTTCAACAAGCCAAAAGTAGGATATGTTTTTTGGGCTTCTTTTAGTTCATTTTTTGGTTTAAAAATAAATTTTGGTCAAGTGGGTTCCAAAGGCCCATTTAACCAAAGTCTTTTAGAGACCCAATTTAAATGAAATTTACTTGGATGAAAAAGGTTTTGAAGACCTAAATGAAAAGTAATTATTAATTGGTAAAATCAATTTCTTTCGCCCAAGAAGTTTAAAGAAAAGTATTTACAAATAAGGTAAGATACACATATTTTATCCTAAGTTGCTCCAAAATTCATTCTTCCTTCAAAGGTGATTTCAAGGATCACTTCAATTCCCATAGGCTTTAGTTAGAGGTTTATCCTCCTACACTGTCCTAGCTTCTTTTGGCTTTGGGTTAGGACTTAGTACCTACACTTTGACCAGCTCATTTGGGGATTTGGGTGAGGACCTGGTGCCTCCACATTGACCAATTCTTTTAGTTTTGGGTGAGGACTTGGTTCCTCCATATTAACTAATTTCCTTTGGCTTTGGGTGAGGACTTAGTGCGTCTGCATTGTCTAATCTCTGCACTAGGAAAAAGATCAAACATCTCACCTAGTCAAACTCATCAAAATACTCTCAAACTACATTGACCTTGATCCTTTTTGGGGTATGTAGGCACTTACCTAAAGTGCCAATGACTGATTAATGTTGTTAAGTTAGGGTACAAGGGACTAAACTTTGTTTCTTTCAAATTGATTTAGTTTTTTTTGCATTGCTAATATCCAAGCCTTATCTTCAAGCATTTCATTAACAATTTTAGACTCTATTTGAGCATGAAGGCCATATGATTCATTCTTTTGAGTGATGCTCTGGTTCTTACTCCTTGTGCTGGATATTCAATTATGAACTCCATTATATGAGCTAGAGTTCTTTTCAATTATCTTGGCACTCTTATAGATGTTTCTGCTTACTCAACATCTGTATTTCCTTGAGTAATCTCTGTTTCATGCACACTAAAGATATTGCTTTGAGGAAGTTCTCTTTGAGTTTCGGATTCTTCATTCATGTTTAGGTTATTCATTTTGAACATAATACCATCATTGTTATCTTCTTCATCAAAAAAGGCTAACTTCTATTTCCTCAGAGAAGAAAGGCTAGTTTCATAAAAAAACATGAATAGTTTCTTCAACAATCAATGTTCTTTTATGATAAACTTTATATACTTACTTGATGTAGAATATCCAAGAAAATTTCCATCTTCAGTTTTAGCATGAAACTTTCCTAAACTATCTTTATCATTGTTAAGGAAAAACATTTAAAGCCAAAGGCTTGAAAATAGCTTATGTTTGATTTTCTCCATTTCCATAACTCAAGGTGTTTTCTTCAAATCCACAAATCCATTTTGCTGTGAAGTTCTTGGAGCAAAAAAATTGTGGTCAATAACTCAAGGTTTTGAAATGATTTGTTCTCAAATTCTTTTCTAGATCACTTTGAATGCCTTTGATGAGATCACATTTTTCATTTATTTCTTGCTTTTTTATTAGCAAGAAAGAAGATCCATGAATATCTTGAGAGATCATCAACAATGACTAATTGATATCCACGCATGCTTTGAATTCTTGTGGGACTAAACATATCCATATGTAAAAGATCTAAAGGTTTTGAGGTAGAAACATAATCTTTGCTTTTGAAAGAAGATATGGTTTGTTTCTTTTTTACATGCTTCACAAACATGATTTTTCTCAAATTTTATTTTTGGTAAACCTACAACTTGATCTCTTTTTGTGAGTTTAGAAATCAAATGCATACTAGCATAACCAAATCCTTTATGCCTTAACCAGTTTTCATCAATGATGGAGGCAAGACATTCAAATAACTTTAAAGGGATATCCTCTAAGTGTACAACATACACATTCTCTTGCCTTAAGAGAATAGAATGTTGCCATCAAGGATATTAAAAACAATGCATTTTGATGATTTAAACATAACCTTATGCCTTTTATCACACAATTGACTTATGCTAAGTAGAGTATGTTTTAATCCATCAACAAGATAGACATTGTCAATTGTAGAGGTTGAGTTTATAGGGATATTACCAGCACCAATGATTTTTCTCTTCTTGTTGTCTTCAAATGTCACTACTTCTCCTTCTTTCTTCTTAAGGAAGCAGAATTTAGGGGCATCCCTTGCCATGTGCCTTAAGCAACCACTATTAAGATACCATTGCCCTTTCCTATATTTTGAACTTAGGCACACCTATCAATAAATGTTCAACCAATCTTAGGTATCCAGACTACTTTGGATCCTAGAGTGTTATTGGTTAGTCCTTTGAGTACAAATGTACTAATAACTGGGAAGCTATTATCATTTTAGGCCTATAAGTAATTGAATTATTATTGTCTTTATCATATTTAAGCAACTGATTAGGTTCTCTTAGAATTTTTCATGTAGGACAAGGTAATAGCAAAGTAGGTAGAAAGTAAAGCCACTCTAGGCCAAAGTCTAACAAGATGAAAGCTAAAGCACCCAAGATTTGAAGCTACAACACAAGAAGAAAAGCCTAGGCTTGAATCTAGATAAGAGAACATTGTAGTGCTTGATCTTAGAGCCACGACACCCAAAACCATGCAGCACCACCAATTTCCAAAGAGTATAGCATTGTGCTTCCTTCACTCAAAGCCGCTGTGCCTATCAATATACTAGGGTGGTGCTGCGACTTCCTTACTATTTTTCAAGAAACAATATAACCCCTCAAGTCGTGGTTTACATGCGTCAAATAAATAAAAGTTCAAAATTTTATCAGAAATGGACCTTGACGAAGAGCAAAAGAACCTAAGTTTGGAACTCAAGAGCAACAACTACGGAGAGACTTTTGAAGAGGAGAATCAAAGAGAAATGGATTTTTAGAATTCAATTGTTTCACTTCTAAACCATCTTTTCTTCTCTTTCTTAGAAATTTCTTATGTTGTTTATTGTCTTTAACATGGTGTTTATAACTATTTTAATGGAGTAGATTTCTTTATCTTGGATTATAGTTTGAACCTACATGTAATTTGAATTTATTCTATGTTTTATGCTTCTAATTAACTAGTTGTTGATTATATTGAATTTGGGAACCCTAGGTATGAGTTTATGCAGGATAGGAATATACTAACATAACATATATAGTCATAAAAGGGACTAAACTTAATAAATTCCTAGATTAGAGATTATTCATAGGAATATAGGCTAATTCTAATTAGGGGTATTTCCAATTATTTTTGGGAAAGATAATTTGACGTTTTGGATCCTTAACTGGCAATTGAAATAATTAACTAAGAGAATTGGGGAAATAATTGTGACTTATGAAGTGCGAAGGAAAATTGTAGTCCTAGGCCTTACCAACTTAGTGAAATATATATCTTAGTCAATTGCTCAGCTTATGATTAAATTGCTTTTCTTAATTCATTTGATTATTGATGTTTAGTTTGATTAAGGTTGAGGAATATAATTTTAATAATTAACTGCTTGGTAACAGTTCTTCATGGGAACGATACATTACTCAATCTTTATTACTTGTTACAATAACGTGCAATTTCATTTGCATTTTATTTTCATAAGATTTTGGCACTGTTGTCATGGAACTATTTACTATTTTGTTGATATTAATATAATTTCTCAGTTTTAAATCAAACTTTTCTTTTATTTTTCTAGGTACTTTATATTGTTGCATACGTTATGTAACAGGATAAGATTCTCTTATATTTAATCTTGAGATCAAAAGAACTTGTAGAAGGAACTATAAAGAAATGACTTAGTTTTTGAATCAATGACATGTAATAGACATAGTTACCAATGAAGAACAGCCTCAAGCACTTCAGGATTATGCCAGCCCTTAAGCTGATGAAGTTTAGTCGAGTATCGTTCAGCCAAATATTCTAGAGAACAACTTTGAAATCAAGTTGGTGATCATCCAAATGATCCCGACGTCAGTTCAGTTTAAGGGTTTGTTGCCTGAGGATCCACTCCTAAATATAACAAACTCTTTGGAAATTTGTAATATATTTCAGTATAATGAGGCTTCTTCATATGGGATCAGGCTGTTCCTAATCTAACACTAGGATAAGGTAAAAAGTTGGTTTATCTTTTTCCCAGCTTTGTGTATCACCAATGAGATATTTTAGCACAAAAATCTGTGGCCAAATATGTTCCACCAGCTAAGATAGCCAAGCTAAGAAACGATACCACCTACTTGAGTTAGAGACATTATATGAGGCTTGGGAAAGGTATAAGAACCTACTACACAGATGCGCAGATCATGGATTACCTAAGTAGTTGCAGGTAGAAACCTTTTACAATGGGTTAAATGGTTTTTTAAGGTCAATTGTTGATGCTGTAGTAGGTGGTTCAATCATGGATAAGTCATCGGATGAGGCATATGACTTATTTGAAGGGATGGCTACCAATAACTACTAATGACCTACTGAGAGGTCAATGACATGGAAAGTAGCCAAAATTCATGAGGTTGTAGCAATCATAGCCTTAGTAGCTCAGGTGGTAACCTTGATTAAGAAGATTGCCAATCTAGAGGTTTATACATGGGCACAGTGCTTTTGTTGTATGTGAGATATGTGGAGACAATCATGCATTTGAGTCACTGCAGTATGTTAGCAATTTTAACAGATAGTTAAACAACTCACACTTGAATAATTATAACCCAAGTTGGAGAAATCACCCTAATTTCTCTTGGAGTAATAAGCAAGGAATACCACAGGCTATGAAACTAAGCTACCCACCAGGCTTTCAATCTCAAGCAGCACCACATGTCCCAAACCAGGAAAAGAAATTTGCACTTAAGGAAGCTATGTTGCAATTGGCCAACAACACTAGTCAATTTATAACTGAAACAAGAACTCAGTTATAGAGTCAAGGAGAATCGATAAGGAACTTAGAGATTTAGTTAGGTCAATTAGCCAATAACATGAACAATCGGCCACAAGGTGCCTTGCCCAGTAATACAGAAGCTAATCCTAGAAAGGCATCAAATTAGCTGTTCATGGTAGTGACCCAAAGGAATAGGAAGGTGTTAACTGAAATAATGAAGAACCCAATACCATCAAACAAAGTTAAATGGGAGGCAACTGATATGGAAATGAATGAGCAACAGAAGATTGACACTATGTCTACAAGTAAATCTAAAGACAAAGTCACATATGCTAACCTACCACCACCATTCCTTAAGAAAATTTAGAAAAAGAAACTTGTTACACAGTTTTCCAAGTTCTTTGAGGTATTTAAGAAGCTGCAAATCAAAATCCCCTTTGTTGATGCATTGGAATAGATGTTGTGTTATGTCAAGTTTATGAAAGAGATATTGTCTAAAAGGAGGAAATTTGAGAACTTTGAGATAGTGGCCCTTACTGAGGAATGTAGTGTCATCCTGCAGAAGAAACAGCCTCCTAAGCTTAAGGACCCAGGAAGCTTCGCCATACCATGCACCATTGGTGATCAATTCTTTAGTCGGGCACAGTTTGATTTGGAGGAAAGTATAAACTTCCATTATCCATATACAGAAATTTGGGTTTATCTGAGGTGAAGCCAATTAACATCACTTTGTAGTTAGCTGACAGGTCTCACTTATCTCAAGGGCATTGCTAAAGATGTTTTGGTTAAGGTAGACAAGTTTATATTCACTACTAACTTTATAGTCCTGGACATGGAAGAGGATAAAAAGGTTCCCATTATAATAGGGAAACCCTTTTTGGCAACAACTAGGGCATTGATAGATGTACAGAAAGGAGAACTTACTATGCAAGTCTTGGATCAAGAAATGAATTTCAATGTATTCAAGGATATTAAGTACTTGAGGGAGTCAAATGAATGTTTGAGAATTGATATGATGGAAAATAGTATAATGGAGGTATTCGCTGATGAATACTGATAGCTGCCTAGGCTATCAAATTATATCAATTTATAATCGATTCACCAAAACTACTTGCAGTATAAGGTAACACCGAGTTAAGCCCTTGGATCACTCTAATTATGCAATCAAATCAAGAGAGTAACAAACTGGGGGGGAGACTTTTTTTTGGAAAACCAATTATTCGAAAGCAATTAAAAAGGTGAACTGAATTGGGAAAACAACCAATCTTGATTTTTAATCTATCCTAGATTATTATGAACTCATTCAATTATTAACTGAATTCTTGGTCTTAAACCACATTATGAAGCCTCAAGATGATCTATGGAACCTCTGCTGGATAAGCCTCTAGAATTCGACCAATGAGGGTTAGACAAATTAAGCATCCATCTAAACCTGACTTAATCTTAAAAACCAGAATTCAACCAACCTAAACAATTTATCAAACACCTTTGATGCATTGTCACAACGTGACGGCCGGTGAAAAAAACCATTACTTTATGACTTTGAGGAGTGTAAGGGAAAACGCAAAGAAAATGGGAGTCGCCACCAATTAATTAAAAGGATAATTAGGATCCTTAAAAAAGAAAGGAAAACTAGCCCTCGGAACCAGAGGAAGGGTTAGGGAGTCTAAATACATGTGGGGAAGGTGTTAGGCACCCCACGACGCCTATCCTTAAGGATGGGCCCTAAATTATTTGTGCTTAATAATTTTACTGTATTTTAATTACCCCTTTTTATTAATAAAATAATGGACGAAGATGGAAAAACAAATAACTAGACCTACCTTACCAAGTAAGTGCCTACGTACCCCTAAAAGGGATCAAGGTCAACGTAGTTCGAATTTTAATTAAATTGATTAAGTGAAATGAAGTTAGAGTATTAAGGGCAATTAAATCTCCACTTAAAGTCCGGACATCGATTTGAAACATTGGGGAGAATATACCTCCACTAAATGCGCATGAAAATTGAGACTTTGGGAAAATAGAATTCCACTGAAAGTTCACAAAAAACTGAACTTCGGAGAAGATAAACTTCTACTAAAAGCTCATTAAACGTTGAGTCTATGAAATTTATAAAAGTAATGAGGCGATAAAGAGTTCTGAAAGAAATAAGGGCTAAAATGTGACTTTTAGGGAATTTAGGGGCCAAAATGTAATTCCTAAAAATATCGGGGTCAAAACAAATAATTCTTGCAAATATAGGCATCCGAATAGAATTTCTAAAAATGTTAGGACAAGATGTCATTTCAAAAATATTGGAGCTAGACTGATATTACTAACTTTAACTAAAATCTCATTTATTTATAAGAACCTTGAACTATTCTTGAAAAAAAAAAATTTAACTGGGCTATTGGAGCCATTTTTGGAAATATTGGGCTTTGGACCCCTTGGTAAAAAATGACTATTTGATAAATTTTTATTTTGACCTATAATTAATTGGGCCTTTGAAGCCCACAAAAAACATACACTCTTCTTTGATTTATTGGTAAAAGAACAAAGTGCATTGAACATTCTTTTGTCATGCTAACTCTTTTGTCATGTTAGAACAAACTCCAAAAAAAAAAATAATAATAATAATGAAAAAGGATATCAATGATGTGCAACAATAGTTCTACAGAGGGAATTAGGAAGAAAATGCTATTACACTTTACCATCCACATCAAAATTAATACTGTATATTTAGCTAGCCACAAGATAATGTCAAAATTTCTTCATACCATAAGCATTTACCACACATCACAATCAATTTTAGACCCTTAATTGCCTTCCCAATATTAATCCTTTCTTCTAGGAAATTAACCCTCTGCCTTTATGTTCAAAATTTATATTTCATTGCGAACTCAGTGAACTTAGATCCTAGTAATTAATGCATACCTGGAGGGGATATGATTAGGTGTTAAGTTATAGATCATACAGTAACTCACAGAGGCTATGGTTGTCCATTATGTCATAATGCAAGGTTCTTGTATCAACCAGTTTAAAATCTAGGGTATTGATGTATATAAAATCCTAAACAACTAAACCCAATCTATGCATTGTGAGGAAACAATAGGTCCCTGTCTATAGGGAAGGAAAGATTTCAAAATGACAAATCATAGTTTAATTAACCCACAGGACTGGAAACAAGACCATTCACAATTAGACCAGAAATTAAATGATATATAGAGAACCAAGTCCAGAAATTAAGTCTGATCCAACACATGTAATAACTAACCATCAATTTCATAAACTTGTAAGAAGGATAACGGTGGGTAACTGTAAGTTCAAATGAAATTTTGCTTTGAAGAAGCCAAACATTTTGTCTAAATGGAATGTCATAAACAACAAATGACAGGTATTCTAGTGTGCATTAGTGACAGCAAAACAATATACTCCCACTAAACAAGAGGTCACATGATATAGAATAGCCTAATGTGAATTCAGAGAGTGTATTATAGCAGAGTTCCATGTCTAAAACAAAAGTGATTAAGCTGAAATTAGGAGATCATGCCTCAAACAGAGATTAAGAATCCAGTAAAGGCAACCAGTAATCAAAGGCTAACAAAGATAAAATCCCCCAATAAGGCATACAATGACTCGAGATTACGGACCCCCTTACAATTTGTTAACCAACCAAAAAGATTAAAAATGCACTTCAGGATGACATAATCAAATTATATAGAAACAAATTCTCCTAGGTTGGTTCAATTTCATAGAAACAAGGGATTCCTCTAATCAGAGGTATACAAACCTCTAATTCGGGTTTCAGTCTACCATAAACTTAATCAATAATAGGATACCCTCTTTTAACGAAGGAAAAACCTAAAACTGCAGCAGAATCAGTACCTTCTTAAATGGGGATTCCTCGGTTTCCCAATTTATAGTTCCTCTTCTGCTTGTTGGTTCTTCCCTCTTCTTCCGGTCCAATTCTCTCTCTCCTTAAAGCTCGCGGCTTCGTGCTCTCCTCCTCCTCGGTGATTTTCTTCTCATTATCTCGATAGCTATGTGATGGCTCACTATTGGGTGTCTGTATCTCTATTGGTTCCCCGTTTTCTCTGCTCTCTGAAGGTCATTTTATAACCGTATTATTAGAGTCAGCTCCCTATATCAAGCCCCTTCCCCCCAGCGTGATTCGAAGCAATTAAATTCCTGATCTCCCCTTCTATGGCAGATGAGAGAAAGAGGGAAATTTGAGGCGAAAGTGGGGGAGATTCACGGCGCTTCATCAGGGAAGTCAGCGAGCACTGCGGCGTGAGGTAGAGAGGATATGGAGCAGAGGTGAGGGGAATTAGGGAGGACGAGACTCGCGTATGAGGTGGAGAGAATGAAACCAGGGGAGAAGAAAAACTGATTTGGGGGTTAGGGATTTAATCGGATTCGGGTCAGGCAGTTTGACTTGGTTGGATCGGGTCGGTTGATGGATTGGTTTAGGCTTCCTTCCAGATTGGGCTATTAGGCTCCTTCTCTTTTTTCTTTTTGTGTGTGTGCTGCATTTTTTTTTTCAGAAAAATTGTTTCTCGGCTTTTTATTATTATGTATTTTTTTTACTTCTTTTTTCTTTTTTTTAAATTTAATTAATTTCTTTTATCTCTCATTTTTATTGTTTAATTATTTTTTTAGATTTTATTATTTAATTTTATTATTAATTAATTTAGATCCCTGGACAAAATTAGGTGTTTACAGTTGCCCCTCTTTACTTGTTTCTTGATGGGAAATATGAATGATCGGTGGTCTTTCAAAATTTTCCGTAAAGAACAAGTAAAGACAACACAAATTTTGTCTAGGATCAAATGAAAATGGCAAAGGATACCTCGTTTGAGGCCATGGAGAATCATGGGCCAGGAAAGTAGGAATTCAGTATGGAATAATTCGTCATACTAAATAACTTGAAACTGGTACGAAAGCATTGACGTACACGGTAAAATGTAAAGAACCGGTACGGAGGAATCTACGTACACAGTAAATTGAGAGGAACCAATACGAAAGAATCGACATACACAGTAAATTAAGAAACTGGTACGGATGAATCGCATACACGGTAGATTGATGAAACTGGTATAGAAGAATCGATGTACGCAGTAAATTGAAAGGACCAGTACAGATGAATCACATACACGGTAAATTGATGAACCGGTATGGAAGAATCGACATACACAGTGAATTAAGGAACTGGTACGAAGAATTCACATACACAGTAAATTAATAGGAACCGGTACGGAGGAATCGCATACACGGTAACTTGAAAGGAAATTGGTACGGAGGATTCACGTACACAATAAATTAATAGGAACTAGTATGGAGGAATCGCATACACGGTATTTTGGAAGGAAACTTGTACGGAAGAATCGCGTACGCAATAAATTAAGGAACTAGTATGGAAGAATCGCATATACGGTAATTTGAAAAGAACTGGTACACAGTAAACTAAGGAACTAGTACGAAAGAATTGCATACACGATAAATTATACCTTGAGAAATTTTAGCATGAAATAACTAAATGAATTTGGAACCTATACGAGATAAGGGGATAAGGCCCATGCATCTAAAGATCAGGCATCAAGTAAAGGAGTGGACTCCCTTATCTAAAAATTGAGAATCAAGCAAGGGCAACCTGCCACATGGGGCTGAAACTTTTTTTTAGATTTGGCAAGAAACTAACACTTGAACCAGATAAAATAAGAATAAGCCAGAAGCTTAATATATGAAGTCAAAGGGAGAATTGAAATATGTCATGGGTGGAGCACCACATGAAGCCAATTACAATTTGAAAAACTATAAGGGCGAAACGCCACATGAATTTGAAAGTCAAATCGGCATGCTATGTGAATTTAAAAATAAATGTTTTTGAAAATTTTTGTGATTAACCACATGATCTGTCATGGGTGAAGCACCACATGAACCCAATTACAATTTGAAAAACTACAAGGGTGAGATGCCACATGCAATTGATTTGAAAAAATTTTGATTTCAAACAAAGTCAGGGATGATCCTTACACTGCCAAAATATTTGAAAATGATGCGAGCATTTTTTTGAAATATTATGAAAATGTTTTGAGAAACATATTACATTTTCAAGGAAAACTTGACCAAACCATTCCTTCCCTCTGGAATTATTCCTTCATCTTTATAGAGCTTTCTGCTTAACTGGTCCAAAGAAATTGCTTTCTCATAACGAAACTGAGCCTTAGTCTTTTGAGCATTTTCTATCTTCATAGGTCGGTAAAATAAGGTGATATCAAAATTTTGCCCCAGTTTGATATCAGTCAATGTTTGCAGTCCTTGATTTTCAAATTGCTAACAATGTGTGTATTCTACACTTTGATGGATGCAAGCCTGTTGTTGGAAACAATAATTTCTTGAAAATTTGCCCCAGTTCGTGTTTCCCACATTATTGTCCAAATCCCAAGTCTTTGTTCAAATGTCCAAACTCTTTGATTACAGACTCTCTTCAATTTGATGCCCTGATTTTTACCTAAGCTGCCATTTTGAGTTTTCAACTTAGCGGGCTCTCTAACTTTTGCCTAAGCCGCCTTTTCAGGTTTTCGACTTAGCGAGTTTTTTTTTCTCTTTCTTATTTTTTTAATTTTATTTTTTAACTTGATGTCGGTTCAGGCAGTGTCAAGTGAATCATTCTTGACTTCTATAATGCAAAATTGATCAGTAATAAAACACTAAGGAGTGATGTTCAATTCAGTCTTTGTTAATCCACTCAAATCTTATCCAATGAATAAATCAGAGATGAAATCTATTAGATGAATAGAATTCTTTTATTAAAGTAAGGGACAGTAAATTCCTTATATAAATGATTGAAGCACAGAGACAATGCAACATTGCCCTAGTTCGATTATTGAGAGGAAATTTAACAGCACTGCAAAAGGATTACAAAATCCTTGAAGCCTATTGTATGAACAGACCTCTCTTGTTAAAAAAAGTGGCAGAAAAGAATGGGATCATAAAATCCCTGAAAATTTGTTAGATGAACAATTTTCTTTCTATTGAACAAATGATTTGAAAAACCAAGTAAATAGGACTTCAGAAATTTGCCCCAATTGGAGTTTTTCAGCATCCGTTGGCATTGATTCTCATATTGCAACTGATATGGACTCTGTATCCTTTGACAGAATCACAATGTTGATATCTTACAGCAAAATTGCCCTAGTTGCAATTTCTTGAATTAATCTTCGGACTTCAACTTTGTTTGATCCTCCTATTTCTTTTGAGCACGAGTTCTTTTCAAACTTAACCCTAAATTTTGCCTAAGCCGACCTTTTGGTTTTTCGACTTAGCGGGTTTATTATTCCTCTTGGATATATATATATTTTTTTTTTTGCTCAAGATAATGATTCTGAGCTTCTTTGTTTTTTTTCACTTTCCTTATTATTGGGACTTATCACCTTTCTAGTGACTCAAATATTTTTCTTTTTCATTATGCTCTCTCTCGAAGGCACAAACATTCATATACGTTTCAACATGAGAATCAATGAGCGGACATTATAAAATCTCCAGATTGTGAGAAAAACTGAGAGAATGACTTCCTTAAATGAGGGAATTATCATGCATTTAAATCCATAATGAAGAAATGAACGACATACTGAATTATAAATTTTTATTCAAAGGATAAGATAAGGTCCATGCTTAAAAGATCAAATGGCTTTGGACTTTAGCCAGATGAGTCAGGACTAGAATTAAACAACACTAAAAAGTGTAAATACTATGAATCACTCCACATTACAGCAGTCAGGAAACTGGTCTCCTTGATCTGGCCTAATTCGACAGTCTCACTTCTCATCATCATCCATGATGGGACTTACTAAACCATCTCCTTGATGGCAATGTAAGGGATTGGTATCGATACTTAGGCCTTTCTGATATAATGTGATGGCCCCGTGCTAGAGCAGGTTTATAACTTGCTTCCTAAATGCCCTACAATTCTCTATTGTATGGCCAGTGATGCTGGAGTGATATGCACATTGGGCATTAGAGTCGTACCAAGATGGGTAAGGTGGCTGGAATGGCTCAACTGGTACTAGGCCTAGGTGCAAACATCAAACAACCTATTGTAAAGCTCAAGGTTTGACATTTGAAAATCAGGAAATGGCTCGGTATTTCTGACTGACTGATTTCGTGGAGAATTTAACCTTTTCGTCAGCACTTGAATATAACCCACTTCTAGCTCTTTTTTCTGAAAGAAACCTTTCTTTTGCCCTGCTTTGCAGGCTCATCATTCTTGATTGGTATCTTCCCAGCCCTTATCAATACTTCTATTCTTTCTCCTGCTTTGATGAGGTCAGAATAATCTCTGAAGGCACTTCCTGCCATGAGGCCAATATAGGGGTCTTCCAGTGTTCCTAAAAAGTAAGAACAAGTCTCGGTATTCGTCATTGGTGATTAGACTTCAGCTGCCAATACCCTCCACCTTTGGGTTTACTCCTTAAAGGTCTCTTTATCCCTTTTTTGTATAACCTAGGGCTGTTCCTTCATCGGGGCTGTATCAAGGTTAAACCTATATTGCTTGAGGTAGGCATCAGCTAAGTCCTCCCAACTGTTAATCTTAGAGTGGTTCAGAATCATGTACCACTGTAGAGCAGCACCTGTTAAGCTTTTGTGAAAGAAGTTTAGTAACAACCTTTCATCGTCCCCGGTGATTGCCATCTCGGTGCAGTATGACCTTAAATGATATTGGGGATTAATATTTCTGTTGTACTTCTCAAACTCGGGCACTTTAAAATCTTTCAGAATAGTGACATTGGGAGTCAGCTGCAATTCCTTGGCACTGATGGCCCCGAATATGCCCATTCCCTGAATAGCACGTAGTTTTTCTTCGAGACTGTGAAATTGCTTGAAAACTTTTCTCTCCCTTTCAGCTTTTTCATCCCTCATAAGGAGAGCAATGGGTACTTGATCAAATCCAAAATTACCATGTGGAGTTGCATTCCCCACGCCTGGGGGGAACGTGGCTACTGGCGATGATTGTGGGACATTGTTAGCTGTTTTTGGTGTCCCTGACGCTTGACTAGCATGGAAAGTGTCTTGTCATGGTGGGGGAGTTTCCTTACTCCTCACGTTTTCTGTGATAAATTTCATGAATTTGGCCATTTGATCTTGTAACTGATCAATACGGTCCTCTAGCCTTTAAATGCTCTCAATATTGACTGCTCGATTGACATGGCTTTGTATGTCTCTTAAAGAGATGGGGAATGTTTGGTCGAAGCTTTTCCTTTTAAGAGCAACGGCGTGACCCTGTTATTTTTCCTATTTAAAAATAAAACAAATTCAATTCAATTTTTTTTGAAAAAATATTATGAGAGGTTCATTGAATCATTGAACTCGTTGTATAAATATTGGCATTAAGAGCTTCATCCCTACCCGTGTTTCTATTGAGAGCACAATACTCCATAAAGAATAACACAGTTGACAATATCCCAAGGAGATATAAAATTGTCACATGGGTATCGTCAGTTTTGAAAAGTGGTACACTTAAATCCAGTGAAACAAAAGTGAGTATACACTTTTTGTTAATTCAAAAATTCAAGGATACTGTCTCGAAATCCCAAAGTGGTAATGAAAATGTCGTGTTTGAATGCAACGCGATTCCATGAAAAACCCTTTTTTGTTTTATTTTTATATGATTTTTGAATCCAAAGTTGTAAACAAAAGAAAGAAAGTGAAAGAGGGAATGATAGAGAAAGATGATAAAGAGAGAATATGCTATTTATTGCCCTAGGTAGGTCATTCTTAGGGTATATGAACTTATCCCTAATGGTTTGGCTCTAACTACTGGGTTATTTCTATGGCCGGTGCATTAGTGCATTAGTGCATATGCTTTAGGGTAGGTCTATAGTCCTTACAAGAATAGTTTTAGAACAGATTGCCCCTACTGGAATAGTAAGGATCTTGACTCCCTAGTTTAATTACATGGGTTAACAATCTAAGCAAAGGCTTTCATGAATACCTGAGGGAAATCCCACTAGGCATCACTACGCCACCTTCATTTCTTTCCTAGGGTTCACACAGACCCGGGTTTAGTGCCCAATAAGTGTGTGCAAAGAGTGTGGATGGTGAACAGTGTGTGTGAAGAACATACAAATTTAAATCCTAATGCCTACCCAAGAAGAAACCCTTAAATCAATAAAAGAGCAGTTAATTGTCGTCTACCCTAGGGTGTAAATAGAGATTATAGATATTGTCATCTATCCTAGGGTTTCATCAATTCTTGCCATAAGAAAAGCAATTAAACAAGCACACTTAGAAGTATGGCAAAATAATTTAAATAAATAAAGCAAATATTTATATGCTGAATCAAACAACAAAAGAGGGAGGGGTAAAGATAATACATTAAAATCATATAAAGCACAAACAACTTATGAAGGGCTTGACTCTCTAACTATCCCCAGTGGAGTCGCCAAACTGTCATAATGTGACAGCCGGTGAAAAAGCCATCGCTTTATGACTTTGAGGAGCGTAAGGGAAAACGCAGAGAAAATGGGAGTCGCTACCAATTAATTAGAAGAATAATTGGGATCCTTAAAAAGAAAGGAAAACTGGCCCTCGGAACCAAAGGAATGGTTTGGGAGTCTAATTACATGTGCAGAAGGTGTTAAGCAGCCCACGACGCCCATCCCTAAGGATGGTTACCCTAAATTATTTGTGCTTAATAATTTCACTATATTTTAATTACCCCTTTTTATTAATAAAATAATGGACGAAGATGAAAAAACAAATAACTAGACCTGCCTTACCAAGTAAGTGCCTACGTACCCCTAAAAGGGATCAAGGTCAACGTAGTTTAAATTTTAATTAAATTGATTAAGTGAAACGAAGTTAGAACAATAGGGGCAATTAAATCTCCACTTAAAGTCCAGACATCGATTTGAAACATTGGGGAGAATATACCTATACTAAATGCGCATGAAAATTAAGACTTTGGGAAAATAAAATTCCACTGAAAGTCCACAAAAAACTGAACTTCGGAGAAGATAAACTTCTACTGAAAGCTCATTAAATGTTGAGTATATGAAATTTATAAAAGTAATGAGGCGATAAAGAGCTCTGAAAGAAATGAGGGCTAAAATGTGACTTTTAGGGAATTTAGGGGCCAAAATGTAATTCCTGAAAATATCAAGGTCAAACCAAATAATTCTTGCAAATATGGGCATCCGAATAGAATTTCTGAAATTGTTAGGACAAGATGCCATTTCAAAAATATTGGAGCTAGACTGATATTACTAACTTTAGCTAAAATCTCATTTATTTATAAGAACCATGAATCTTGTTTAAGTTCTATTCTTGAAAAAAAAAAAACAACTTTAACTAGGCCATTGGAGCCATTTTTGGAAATATTGGGCTTTGGACCCCTTGGTAACAAATGACTATTTGATAAATTTTTATTTTGACCTATAATTAATTGGGCCTTTGAAGCCCACAAAAAACATACACTCTTCTTTGATTTATTGGTAAAAGAACAAAGTGCATTGAACACTCTTTTGTCATGTTAGAACAAACTCCAAAATAATAATAATAATAATAATAATAATAATAATAATGAAAAAGGATATTAATGATGTGCAACAATAGTTCTACAGAGGGAATTAGGAAGAAAATGCTATTACACTATACCATCCACATCAAAATTAATACTATATATTTAGCTAGCCACAAGATAATGTCAAAATCTCTTCATACCATAAGCATTTACCACACATCACAATCAATTTTAGACCCTTAATTGCCATCCCAATATTAATCCTTTCTTCTAGGAAATTAACCCTCTGCCTTTATGTTCAAAATTTATATTTCAATTCGAACTCAGTGAATTTAGATCCTAGTAATTAATGCATACCTGGAGGGGATATGAATAGGTGTTAAGTCAGAGATCATATAGTAACTCACAGAGGCTATGGTTGTCCATTATGTCATAATGCAAGGTTCTTACATCAACCAGTTTAAAATCCAAGGTATTGATGTATATAAAATCCTAAACAACTAAACCCAATCTATGCATTGTGAGGAAACGATAGGTCCTTGTCTATGGGGAATGAAAGATTTCAAAATGACAAATCATAGTTTGATTAACCCACAGGACTGGAAACAAGGCCATTCAAAATTAGACTAGAAATTAAATGAGAACCAAGTCCAGAAATTAAGTATGATCCAACACATGCAATAATTAACCATCAATTTCATAAACTTGTAAGAAGGATAACGGTGGGTAACTGTAAGTTCAAATGAAATTTTGCTTTGAAGAAGCTAAACAATTTGTCTAATTGGAATGTCATAAACAACAATGATAGGTATTCTAGTGTGCATTAGTAATAGCAAAACAATAGATTCCCACCAAACAAGAGGTCACATGATATAGAACAGCCTAATGTGAATTCAGAGAGTGTATTATAGTAGAGTTCCATGTCTATAACAAAAGTGATTAAGCTGAAATTAGGAGATCATGCCTCAAACAGAGATTAAGAATCCAGTAAAGGCAACCAGTAATCAAAGGCTAACAAAGATAAAATCCCCCAGTAAAGCACACAACTGACCGAGATTATGGATCCCCTTACAATTCGTTAACCAACCAAAAAGATTAAAAATGCACTTCAAGATGACATAATCGAATTATATAGAAACAAATTCTCCTAGGTTGGTTCAGTTTTACATAAACAAAGGATTCCCCTAATCATAGGTATACAAACCTCTAATCCGGGTTTCAGTCTACCATAAACTTAATCAATAAGAGGATACCCTCTTTTAACGAAGGAAAAACCTAAAACCGCAGTAGAATCAGTACCTTCTTAAATGGGGATTCCTTAGTTTCCCAATTTATAATTCCTCTTTTGCTTGTTGGTTCTTCCCTCTTCGTCAGGTCTAATTTTCTCTCTCCTTAATGCTCGCGGCTTTGTGTTCTCCTCTTCCTAGGTGATTTTCTTCTCGTCGTCTCGATAACTCTGTGTTGGCTCACTATTGGGTGTCTATGTCTTTGTTGGTCCCCCCCTTTTCTTGGCTTTTTGAAGCTCCTTTTTATAGTCGTAGTATTAGAGTCAGCTCCCTAAATCAAGCCCCTTCCCCCTAGCGTGACTCGAAGCAATTAAATTCCTGATCTCCCCTTCTATGGTGGATGAGAGAAAGAAGGAAATTTGGGGTGAAAGTAGGGGAGATTCATGATGCTTTATCAAGGAAGTCAGTGAGCACTGCGGCATGAGGTAGAGAAGAAATGGAGCAGAGGTGAGGGGAAATGGAGCAGAGGTGAGAGGAATTAGGAAGGATGAGACTCGCGTGTGAGGTGGAGAGAATGGAACCAGGGGAGAAGAAAAACTAATTTGGGGGTTAGGGATTTAATCGGATCCAGGTCAGTTGGTGGACCGGTTTGGGCCTCCTTCCAAACTGGGCTATTGGGCTCCTTCTCTTTTTCTTTTTTTTGTGTGCGGGCTAGACTTTTTTTTTCAGAAAAATTGTTTTGGGCTTTTTATTATTATTATTTTTTACTTCTTTTTTTATTTTTTTAAATTTAATTAATTTCTTTTTATCTCTCCTTTTTATTGTTTACTTATTTTTTTTAGATTTTATTATTTAATTTTGTTATCAATTAATTTAAATCCCTGAACAAAATTACGTGTTTACATGCATTGTTTAATCTCTATAATCCTCCTTTAACATATGATAAATACGTAGTTATCATATAAACATTCCAATCAAATTAAGCAACTTAATCAGAATTAGACAAAGAGGAAGGAAAGAAATTCAATTAATATTTAAATGCAAAATAACCAAAATAGAATCTCATGATTAAGGATCAAGACTTCAATCCCTAGGATTGATTAAAAGTTCTAGCCCTCCATGAACAAGAGGGAAAATTTCTAGAAAAGCAAAGAAAACATATAGAGAAAAACTAAGTAAAAAAAACATGTAACTAAATCAGCCATGCCTTCTGCTGCTGTCCCACCTTATAAGTGTCTTTAAAATATATAATCCAAGTCTTCCCCTAGGTTATAATTAATTCCCTTTGTCTTAGCTTTAATTGGATAACTAATTTGCCTTAATTGGGCTCAGAATGAGAAAGTTAGGCCCAATTTACTCTTAGCAGCTCTCTAGACTCATCAACTGATTTCAAGGGGCACAAACACGATCAGAACACCACCGTTTAGATAAGTCATCTTCACAAGAATTTAATTTTTATGTCTCAGATGTCCAATGGCTCCGGTTTCTACTCCAGATGACACCTACAGCCTAATTTATGGCCCAATCTCTGCATATTGTCCAGGTTCCGGCGACAGTATCTTTGTTCTGACTTCCAGGTGGCCCTTTAGATATTCAATTTAGCCTTGGAGCTCTGCATCAATGTTGTAGAGATTTCTCTCAGATTTCATACAAGGTAAAATTCATGATTATTAGATATCTAGAACCCATGTTATGCTCGAAATACAGAAGCAGTGTAAAATTCCCAATAATGCTGAAAAATACAATTAAGCCCAATTGGAACCCAAACTCATAAAATTTGGTCAACCTTAATCAATTAATTACATAAGAGGTTTAAAAAGGAAAACCTGAGGGTTAACTAATGTATAAAAATTGTGTTTATTAAATTCCCCCACACTTAGCTTTTGCACGTCTTGGGCAAGGTAGAACTTCAGCACTAGGAAATAAGGGAAAACAAACACACTCAAAAAATGAAGACTCTAAAAGGCTTACTTTCCAATGATATTGAATAATGCAAAAATCCATAAGAAAGAAGAGTAGCTGAGGATTCAAGAGGTCAAAACATTCATGAGGTAACATTTCTTCACTTCTTAAACCAACAAACAAGGTAGCTTCAATTGAAAAGCATGAGTTAAGAATGATAAATCCTCACAGGATACACTCTCAATCCCTCAAGTGTTTGAAAGGTAGGTGTTTCACTCAATTAAGCCCATGAGACAAAATGCACTACCATGAGCTTGCTTATCATCTACTTCTCTACTACTCAAACACACGCACACACAAATTAAGAGGACTTTATTCAAGGTTGTAATAGGGCCAAGGCAAGGGCAGGAAACAATATGGAAATGACAAGCTAAATACCTAAGAGAATAAAAGAGCATTGATGAAGAACTCAAGTGATGCTGGAACTTTCACCCTAAATCCATGTAAAGCATATTCTTCTTGTATATTCCTTCATTTTTCTTTTCTTTCACAACCTTCTTTCATTTATTCTGTCTCTCTTTTTTTAAACAATCACCTTGCATATTGCACATCAATTTGGACAACCTCCACACTTGTACATTGCCCACTAGCAAAGAGTTCCTCCATGAACATAATCAATGTTCTCCCATTCCCCAAGGTAATGTAAAAACATGGTTTTTCACATAGGCATATAATGAGCTAAACAAGGGATAAGTAAATAAGCTCAAGGGGGTTAACCAAAAGAAAATGATGCAAGGTTGACTATTTGGCCAAAGTATCTAATTTAAGAAAGAATGCCTCAATCATGTTTATATATGCAAGTGAAAATGTAGCCTAAAAAAGAATCAAAGCAAGTTCTAGAGTGATCCATTGCCATGAGTAAAAATCACACAAGAAAGAGGAGAATGGCACGAGTGCTAAATCCATCCATCAGAAGGCTCAAAATCTCACAAGGCATGTATCTATCCAACTCAATCACCAATCCAACATCCAAAACCAAGTATGTGAAATTCAAGAAGGAAGATAGTTTATTCAATCATGCTATGAATCTTGAATTTCAATTGCTTTCAAACTTACAAATGTCACAAATCCAAAAATATCATTGGAAGGCAATTTAAAGACAGAAGAATGGACAAAAATAGAAACAGTAACAATAGAAACAACAAAAATAAAAAAAAATGAAACAAAAAAATTGATAAAAACAGAAACAGCAAGAAAAAACTAACAAAAACAGTAGAAAATAGCATAAATAGAAAAACAAAATCAGAACAATAACAGTAAAATAGAAACAGAAAATTAAGAGAAAAAATAAAATATAAATGAAATTAAACACAAAGAACAAAAATAAAATAGAAAACAAAAAACATAATGTTAATTCCTCCCTCACACTTAAGTTCTACATTGTCCTCAATGCAAAGCCCCAGAAGCAAACGTCCCCTAATTATCATTAGCCATGTAGAACAAGCAACATAAATGAGAAACAGAGAAGAAACATCTTTATCAAGTGAGGTAGATGGCTTCCTATAAGTGGATCTCCTCCAACATCTTTATCAAGTGAGGTAGATGGCTTCCTATAAGTGGATCTCCTCCACTATGTCCTCTTTAGATTCCTCATAGAATGGTTTGAGGTGGTGTCAACACCAGATTTTGTCTAGGTAGTTTCAAAAAAAAAAAAGAAGTTAAAATGCAAGAGAAGAAAATCAAAAACCAAAAACCAAAAAAAAGATAAAAGAAGAATAAATAAATAGGATCACATTATCTTGGTTTTATTTAAAAATTAAAAATCAACAAAGGAAAACACGAGGAAATGAAATAAAAAAAATGCAAAGCCCACAATTCCATAACCCAATTCATCGTAATCCATTCCATCATTTCCCACCAGCCTCTACCCTGTCAACCCAATCATTTCCTCTTTGTTTTTAAGTTTAACACTATCTCTGTCTAGTCCATTATCTTTAGCCCATCCACCTAACCAAACTAGGTCAGCCCATATCACTAACCCATTTCTCTTAATTAACCTACCCAATTCTCTCTGTTGCTAATCTAAATCCTCGCATCCGCAACCCCATTTTCCTGCATATTCATTTCTCATCTCCAAAACTCATGCACACCTCCCAACATCTTCCTCACGCTCCCCTGGCTCCCTCACTCACTGGTACCCCTCATCTTCACGCCCTCTGCCCGTACTACAACTCATGCCCTTTTCTGCACACCGTTAACTTACTCCACTTTCTTTCTCTCCTGTATGCCCTCTACAGCAATGCCTATTCACATACACATGCAAACTCACACACACACTAGGGTTCTCGCTCTCTTGCATCCTCATCCCATGTACACTCGGTACATAGTGGCCTACTCTGTCCGCACTCACGCAATGCCACATGCCTTGCGGTACACCACAATTATGGCTGCTAAACCATGATTCCTTCCATTCACCTCAGAGGCGCGACATTGAGGCATTATTAGCCCTTGATCTCATCATTTCCAAGCTTTCTCTATGATATTCACAATATGCTTTTGGAAATTTCTTTGGCTATACAAGTAGAGGAAAGACAATGTGAGATAGAGGAGGAACTTCATGGTTTTGGATAAGATTTGAGATAGGGGGATTTCAAAGAGAAATTTCAGGAAGATCATAGCCCACCATGTTCTACGGCTGATACTCGAGTGAAATGAGAGTTTGTGGCATTTCAGGGAGGTAAACCCTCTATCCTTACTTTGCTTCTCTTCTGTTCTTAAATTGTTAGGCCAGAGGTGGTGCACTGGGGACACTGATTTGAGGAAGTCTATTGGGTTCCTTCTAATTTTGAGTTGTAATTAAAGATTACTTGGGATTAAATCCAATTTTGATTTTCTTTGGTCAAGGGATTTAAGTAGTTTCTAATCTACTGGCTCGAAGATTCATATTTGGTTCTAGATATGTGTATGTTTATGCTTAGGCCATTATGTAAATCCTAACTAAATCCTAAATCCTAATATTGGGTCCTAACTAAATCCTAGTATGATTTTTAAAAAACTTGTTTACTAGTTGCCCAAACGTGATTGATTTTTAACTCTATGAATTATTTTCATTCAAGGTCATAAATGTTTGGTATAATGATTCAAGCTCAATTTTAAACCATGTTTCAATGTTCAAATGTTATTTTGAAACTAGATTCACCTTTGGTTCAGGATTAAAATTAATTTACATCAGAATTAAATTCGAGTTTTGGTTTCTAGTTCAACATCATGATGTTTAGGCCTTAAGTCTCTTGATATGAATATGTGTTCTCATGGATTTTTTCTGATCTAGTATACCTCTTGGGGCTTGTGAGTTTAGTGTCCTTTTGTTTTTTTTTTTGTTGTTGTTTTTTTTAATATTTATGCTATGTTTTATATGTATATTTTGCCTTCTATTATTGGTGTGTATATTTTATCACTTTTGTTTACAGTCCTCTTTTATATTATTTTTATTTTATTCATTTTATTTTTGCTTCTTTTAGTTATTTTTAATTGGGTTGTTTAAATTTTTGTGGGTTGTAATATGTTGATTTTTGTTTATACCCTTTTCCCATTGTATAAGGCGTAAGCCATTTTTCTCTATTATTTATTATTTTGCTATTATTTTATTTACTTCCTTTTACTATAATTTTATATTTTTCATAGACTCCTTTTATTATTCATTTTATTTTACTTTATTTTATTTTCACTTTTGTAAATAATGTGAAAGGTATCCAATGCATCTTGTTCATCACTTAAATACATATATGTAAAATAATTTTTCCTCACTTTCCTTTGAAAATAATTTAAATAGGAATATTCTGGAGTTATTTTGAAAGGGTAATTTGCAATTAAGTGGACTCAAAGTCCGAATCCCATTTTAATAAATTGGGTTTCAAGCCCCAAAACACATTTTATTAAATGGTTTTAAATGGAAATTCAGTTTGGGTTCCAAAGGCCCATCAAATCAAAATCTTTTGGGTCTATCACTATTTAAGCATTTTGGGTTCCAAGGACCCACTTTGGTCAAGACTTTTTTGGTAAATTAATGTGAAGGCCCCAATGGCCCACTTAGATAAATAACTAAAAGATTGAAGGTGTTCATGAAATTATAATTTTTTAAAGCGCTATTTTGTTCATCTTCAAAAATCAATCCTAAATTTTAGACTTTGGGTAAGGACCTAGTGCCTTCACATTGTCTGTTCCTCTATGGCTTTGGGTGAGGATATTATGCCTCTACATTATCCAATTCTTAGATTTTGGGTGAGGATTAAGTACCTCTACATTGTCTTAATTTTAGGGGCTTTGGGTGAGGACTTCGTGCCTCTGCATTATCCCCTTCCTTGGGCTTTAGGTAAAGACCTAGTTCCTCCACATTAACCTTTTTTCTTGGCTTTGGGTGAGAATTAAGTGTCTTTGCATTTTCGTTTCCCTTGACTTTGGGTGACGATTCATTGCTTCCACATTGTCTAAATATCTATCCTAGGGAAGCGATCATATATCCTTCCTAAGCAATTTTTCATCAAAATTATCTTGAACTACGTAGACCTTGATCCCTTTCGGGGTACGTAGGCACTTACCCAATAAGGCAGTCTAGTTCTTTCATATTTCATTTTTTTCATTGTATTAACAATGAATGGGGTAATTAAAATTAAATTAAATAAAGCACAAATAATCTAAGGTAACCGTCCTTAAGGATGGATGTTGTAGGGTGCCTAACACATTCTTTACGCGTAATTAGACTCTCAAACCAATCCTCTGGTTTCAAGAGCTAGTTTTTGGTTTTTCTTAAAGGATTCCAATTATCCTTCTAATTAATTGGTGGCGAGTTTGTTTTTAATCTCTGTATGTTTTTTCCTTTTGTCACCTCATGGTTATGACTGTGCCTTTTTAGCCTTCATGTTATAACAGGCAGTGTCCATTGACTTTGAAAGCTTTGTTAATGGCCTCACTTATAATATCCACCACACCATAAGGACAAACCTTAGTGATGACAAACGGACCAAGCCACCTAGAACAGAGCTTGCCGAGCAATTGCTTGAGGCGAGAGTTATAAATGAGCATTTTTTTACCAATGGAGAATTCCTTCCTCGTCAACATATTATCATAAAGAAACTTGGTCTTTTCCTTGTAGATGCGGGAGTTCTCATAAGCTTCGAACCAAAACTCTTCAGGTTCTTGGAGTCGGAGTTTTCTTTAGGATTCGGCTTGGTTCAACTAAAAATTACACTTCTTTACTGCCCAATATGCTTTGTGTTCAATCTCCACTGAAAGGTGGCATGCTTTACCAAAGACAATTCAGTAGAGAGGCATCCCAATGGGTGTCTTGAAAGCGGTCCTGTAAGTTCAAAGAGCATCCTCAAGCCTTAAGCTCAAATCCTACTTATTAGGTTGGACAATTTTCTCCAAGATTTGCTTGATCTTTCTATTTGAGACTTCAGCTTTCTCATTTGTTTGGGGGTGTTAAGGGCTAGAAATTTTATGCAAAACTCCATATTTTCTCATCAAAGCCTTTATGCTCCGATTGTAGAAGTGTGAACCCTGGTAACTGATTATAGCTCTCGGAATGCCAAATTTGCAGAAAATATGTGATCTAACAAAATCTATAACAACTTTAGAATCATCAGTTCGAGTAGCTTTTGCCTCCACCCATTTAGAAACATAATCAACAGCCAACAATATGTAAACAAAACCAAAAGAAACAGGAAAAGGTCCCATAAAGTCAATACCTAATATATCAAAAATCTCACAAAATAGCAAAGGCTGTTGGGGCATCTCATTTATGCAAGAAATACTCCATATCTTTTGGCACTATTCACAAGACTTACAAAATATGTATGCATCAAGAAATAGGGTAGGCCAATACAATCTAGAGTCCAAAACTTTCCTACCTGTACGTTGAGGCCCAAAATGACCATCGCATGCAAATGCATGGCAGAAACTAAGAATAGACTGTAACTTATGATTAAATACACATTTCCTAATAACTTGGTTACTATAAAATCTCGACAGGTAAGGATAATCTCACACATAATATTTAGACTCACTTCTCATTTTATCATTTTAAGCCCTAGTAAAACATGCAGGAAAAATACTAGCAACCAAGAAATTAACCATATCGATAAACCAAGGAGAAGTGATCTTACCTTGCAGTTGTAAAAGCGGTTTATCAGGAAAAAAAGTCATGGATGGGAAGGGGAGACAAGACTTTCTCAATTATACTCAGGTGATCAGCCACTAGGTTCTCTGCTCCACTCTTATCTCAGATTTCGATGTCAAACTCTTGGAGCAATAGCATCCACCTTATCAATCATGGCTTAGCCTCAGGTTTCTTTAAAAGAAACTTCAGAGAACATGATCAGAAAACACCATAACCTTATAACCAAGCAAATATGATCTAAACTTATCAAATGCAAAAAAAATAGCTAAAAGCTCTTCTCTTGTGGTGTTGTAATTTACTTGAGCAACATCCAAAGTTTTTAAAGCATATGAGATCGCATGAGAGACTTTACCCACTCTCTATGCCAAGACAGCTTCCACAGCATAGTTAGAAGCATCGCACATCAGCTCAAATGGGAGTGTCCAGTCAGGTGGCTAGCTAATGGGGGTACTAATCAAACTTGCTTCAAATGATTGAAGGCTTCCTTGCATTTATGGTTAAATCAAAATTCCATATCTTTTTGCAGAAGGTTGGATAACGAAAGGGTTATCTGGCTGAAATTTTGGATAAAGCTGAGAAATCTGCATGTCAAAGAAAAGAATGAACTTGATGCATGTATGTGGCGTAAGATAAATATATTTTTTTAGGATCTACCTTAATTCCCTTGCTAGACACTACATGACCTAAAACTATACCCTGTTCTGTCATGAAATGACATTTCTTAAAATTTAAAATAAGGTTAGTTTCAATGTATCTATATAGCACTCTAGATAAACTATCCAAATAGGAATCAGAAAAAGAACCATAAATAGTGAAATCATCCATAAATACCTCTATCCACTCCTCTAAAAAGTCAGAGAAGATATAGACCATGCACCGCTAGAAGGTACCAGATGCATTGCAGAGGCTGAAAGACATTCGCCTATAAGCAAAAGTGCCGAAAAGATAGATGAAAGTAGTCTTCTCCTGTTCTTTAGGTGTAATATGGATCTGAAAGTAGCTAGTGTAGCCATATAAGAAGCAGTAACATGATTTTTCAACCAACCGCTCTAGCATATGATCAATGAAAGGCAGGGGGTAATGATTATTCCTAGTGCCTGGTTAAGCCTTCTATAATCAATGCAGACACTCTAGCTATTCTGTACTCTAGTAAGGATTAGCTTGTTCTTCTAGTTTGCTACCACTGTAATGCTGGATTTCTTTAAGACAACCTGCACCAAGCTCACCCAGTTGCTATCAGATATGGGATAAATGATGCTAGCTAGTAGTAGTTTGGTCACCTCTTTCTTCACCACATCCAGAATCAAAGGGTTTAGCTTCCTCTGGGGTTGCCTCACTAGTTTAGCTCCATCTTCTAATAATATTTTATGCATGCATGTAGAAGGGCTAATACCAGGGATATCCACAAGAGTCTATCTGATGGTTTTCTTATGCTCTCTTAGAATCTGTAGTGATCTCTCTTCCTGTTCAGTAAGGAGTTTATTGGCTACAATCACAAGAAGTTGTTCATCATCGGCTATGTATATATATTTCAAGTGGTCAAGTAAAGTCTTTAGTTCCAGTGTTGGTGGTTGCACTATAGAGGGGAGTAATCGAGGGGGCTACAATGTTTCTGCAAATGGAATCACATCATAATTAGTAGCTACTACATAATCTATAGAAACAAAATCATCATTTCTCACAAATGCAAAAATTTCAGCACAAACAACACATGTCATATCACCATCACAACAGTACATTAGTGGCACTAAACAGAATCATCTAAACCCATACAATCAAGAAATTCATCACATAATTCATCATATATGTCCTTAACTAATTCATCACTCCTTCATGGGATGCGTCATAGCATGAAAGATGTTAAACTGAACAACAGAGTATCAAATCTCCATGGATAGAGTTCCTGGATACACATCTATTTTAGTTATTGTTGTTTTAAGGAAGGGCCTCCCTAGAATGAGTGAGGCCTTGCTATATGGTGACTCCCTCTCTATATCTAGAATATAAAAATCTACATGAAAGATCAACTCATAAACCTGTACCAACACATCTTCAATCACTATAGCTGGGTATGTACTGCTCCTGTTAGCCAAGTGAACCACAACACTTGTAGTACGTAAAGGTCCAAGTCCAAGAGATTGGAAGACATACATAAGCATTACATTAATGGAAGCACCTAACTCTAGCATGGCATCCTCAAATCTATAATTGCCTATGATACATGGAATTGTAAAGGTCCCTGGATCCTTGCATTTATGAGGCATAGGCTTAATGAAGCCTAAAACATTTTGGCCCATACTAATTCTTTCATTACACCTTAACCTCTTTTTGTGGGTACATAATTCCTTAAGAAACTTGGCATACTTTGAAAGTTGCTTGATTGCATCTAGTAATGGAATATTGACTTCTACTTCCTTAAAGGTCTCAAGGAGCTCTCTATCCTTCTCAGTCTCATCTATCTTCTTAGACTGAGTAGCTCTCTATTGAAAGGGAAGGGCTACTACAAGTTGTCGCAGCTCATTAACAACCACTGATTTTTTCTTACCATAAGGTTCTTGGGACACTACATCAAAAACTAATTCCTTTACTGGTTATTGCTGGTTTTTAAGTGGATATTCAGTTGGCACTTTTACATATTTTCCATACCTCAGTGTAATGGCACTCATATTCCCCCTTGGATTGGGAATGGTTTATGAAGGAAGCTGACCAGAACCTTAGGACTGCAGCTGACTAAAGAAACCAATTATCCAATGTGAGTTTCTAAATCCTGTATAGTGGTCTCTGTCCTTTACTTAAACTAAATATTGTTGGTAGCCACCTGCTTTACCAAATCCTTAAATGAAAGCTTGGGTTTTTAGGTTGCTAGACTTGGTTGTTGCATAGGCTGCTTGAATTACTGCCTACTTGGTCCATCATGGGGTGGAAACTGGCATTGCCTAGGTGGTTACTAGAATGGTTGCTTGTACTATTGTGGTTGCTACTGTTGTATCAATACATTACCATACCTCATATTTGGATGATCTTTCCAACCAAGGTTATATGTGCTAGAGTATGGATTATATCAAGGCTACTGTTGCTGATATTGTGGTTTACCAGGAAAGGCACCTGCTACAGCTACAAAGTGATCTTGAAATACAGAACCATCATCCTAAAGTGTAGGGCATACATCTGTGGGATGAGATGAACAAGAACAAATGCCACACACACTTGTAGACCTCTGCATAAGTAATTGTTGTCCCACTGCCAATTGTCTAATCAAGGAAGTCAACTCATCAAGTCAGTGTTCTATTCTCTATTGGTTAGCATGAGACACATCAACCTCATTCACTCTTCTAGTAGAAGTAATCATCTGAGTACCAAACTATGGGAATTGGCAACCATGTTAGCAATTAAATTTCTAGCAATAAGTGGAGTTTTATCAACCAATGCCCCTCCACTAACAGCATCAATCATGCTCTTGTCCATAGGTAACAAGCCCTTATAGAAGTACTGAATCAATAGTTGGTGACTGATCTAGTGTTGGGGATAACTTGAGCATAATTTCTTGAACTGTTCCTAATACTCATGCAGAGTCTCTCTTGTCATCTGCCTTATACCACATATATCTTTTCTAATAGTAGCAGTTTTACCCTTGAGAAATGAAATATAGCAAATCCTTGGCTGCATCCACAAGGGAGAAAGGAAATGCTCTCAGCTTGATGTGGTTCTCAGGTATCCCTTGTAGTTTCATGATTAAACATACCACATGGAACTCCTTTAAATGCTTATGAGGGTCCTCCCCTGCAAGACCATCAAACTTTGGCAACAAGTGTATCAATCTAGATTTAAGTTCAAAGTCAGCATCAAGGTTAGGGTATTGAATCCTTAGAGGCCGATTAGTAACATCAGAAGTAGCAAGTTTCTTAAAGGTTCCATCATGCATGTTATCCTCCATAGTTGCAATATCACTTAAGGTCTGAGGTTTAGTTTCAATTTCAATATCAACTTCAAATTTAGATGCAATTCTTTCACTAAACCTATGAGCTCTATTAAGTGTATGCAAAGTTCTCTCAATGTTAGGGTCAATATCAAGTAAATGACTAGTGGAAGACCTAGTCAAGAAACATACAAAGTACAAAGACACAAAACATACAAAATAGACTATACAATGCTGCAACTCCACCACAGGATGAAAGCTACACAAAACTTGAAATTCAAAAATGAAAAATAAATAAAAAAATTCTAAAAAATATTGAAAAAGTGATATCAATGATGGAATTTGGAAAAAACAAGGGTGAGCTTATAGAAAAGTAGTGACTATTGACTTTTAGGCCATTTTCCTTCAACTAACCAAGTTTCAGGTTATTCTGAGAACACTTATCCATACAGAATTCCTGTTTTTTCCTGGAAACCACCAAACACAGCAACAAAAGGGTTAGTAAAGGATTAGTAGTCAATTCTACTCCTAATAAGATTAAACATAATTAGAATAGATCCCTGACAAAGA
>JASKGM010010011.1:0-38328 GCA_034509205.1 Ceratonia siliqua | reverse complement strand
ATATATATATATATATATATATAAATTTAAAGGGGCCCACAAATTTATTAAAAAAAATATATAAGTATATATATTAAAAAAAATTGGAGGAGGGGGGCCATGACCCTCCCTTGCCCCCCTCCATCCATCCGTCCCTGATTTTAGGTAGTATCACATTCTACTCAAAAATCATGAAAATTTTATATTCTACTACTTTTAACTTTGACAATTTTTATAAAATACTAATTGTATCCCTTTTAAATGATTTTTAATTGTCATACAAAATATAAGAATTCTAAATATAAGTGTATGAGATACCAAAGAAAATGAAAAAATAATATACCAAACAATCCCTTAAATAAAATAAATTCTTATACACATATATTATACCACATCATTTATACAATACTTAATAAATACAAGTCATTCATATATTTTAAATAGGGTGAAATTAATAATGCATTGTAAAATTTAGGTGAAACCTATTCCACTTCATTTAAAATGAGATTTTTCTTGTATGAATACAGTGAGTACCACATTATGTGTTGGACACATCAAAATCTTATGTGGTATCCATCCCAGCCCATGCAAGAAGCTATCTCTAAAATATACATATAAATTACATTTATTGGTCATTGCAAAAACATGGTATGGTATGGTATGTGGAAGAATTTCTCAGTAAAGTTTTAAAAATGTTTGTCTTACGTTCTTTAATTAATAATTGACACATATATTAGAAGATATTAATAAAAAGTTAAATTTAATAACTAAAAAAATTATTATATTTTTATTGAAGAACAAGATCATACATTATTCCTTAAGTAGAAGTCCCATGTCAAATACCTAAAAGAGCTTTAAGGAAAGTTGAATTTAGTTTTTTCTTTCCAACAATTTAGAGGGGATCAAAGTTGAATTTAGGCTTTGCCATGAAGTTGGAGGGTAAATGCCTTCAAGGAAAGAAGGATTTGCTTTAATTTATTCCTGGCATCTTCATCAATCAAGTCCCCATGAGAATTGAATTTAGGAGGAGGCTGGAATGCATTGAGGAAGAACAAAGGCTTATTGATGAAATGAATATCAAGAAAAATTCCAATTTGGCGAAGATGAAATTGGCCTGTTGCCCCTCCTAACTGCCCTCCAGCACTCACTATGGCTCCAGCCTTACCACCCCACACATTGGGTGGTCTTGATGCCCAGTCAATTGCATTCTTCAGTGATGCTAATACAACAAGAAAGTAGAGAAAGAAAAAGTTAACAAAAAGAGATGTGGATACCTAAGAAACAGAATTAAAAAATCACATTATTTAAATCCTTAAACTTTATTTAATTAATTTTTAAAGTAAATTACATTCACCTTCTTTAAAGTTTTTGAAATCTACTACTTCATCTAGTTTTATATAGAAACCTGCCTGTTATTAACAAAATAGATAATAAGGCTCGTGCTAAATACATTTTTTCTTTTAAAAAATTTCAATGAGCCTAATTTAATGTACCACAGATTCTAAAAAAAGTCAAGTTAATGCTTGTGAAAATTTTATAATAAAAGAGATTAAGATAAGTATTTTAAAATTATAAGGAATAAGAATATAGGTTTTATAAATTTATAAGAGGTTTGGTATAAATTGAAACTAGAGAGAATATGAGCATATGTTTTTCAAGTTTTAGAGAAAGTGACTGTAATTTACTCTAATTTTTAATATTTTTGAAACATACTTTATAAATATTTATTTTTTCCTCTAATATTTTTTATAATTTTAAAATAATATACAAAATGACAATAAAGAAAAATTATGTACCTTAGAGGCACCATTGTAGCATTAACTCAAAATTTATTTCTATGATATTTAAGGATGAGCTCATATATGAAAAGTTCAAGTTCCTTCATTAGTTAGGAGTTATGACAGATTATTTCTTTTAATACTTTTTTTATAAAATTTGATTTTGATCGCATTAGAAGTAATTATAATTTTCATATTACATATCAAATTTAAAAAACAGAATAAATGATAAACGAGATAAAGTATGTAGCTTAATAGTTGATAATTTTTATATTTAATCATGAGAATATATGTTTTTTTACACTGATAAAATTTAAAATAATTTTGAATTAATGTAAAATTTTGTGAGTATAATATTTATAATAAAGTCATTTATTCTAATATATTTATATTAATGTTTTGATATGTATTGGCATATATATTAATTTACATTTTAAATTAATTTTCTTATTAATTTGAAACTTTAAAAATATATTATTTCAAAAAAAATTTGACTAATTTGACATTTTGTCTACATGCTAAACACATATATATTACTAGTTCCATCTGCATGTCAATTTACTTTACTTTTTTTTTTTAAATTTTATATGTAATTTATTATTACTTGAAAATGAAAAAATTAATTTAGTTATTTTTTTAGTAGGTATTTATTGTCACCACTAATTTTTTTTAATCTATATAACTTAAAAATAAAAAATAAAGTTAATTTAATGTTTTAATGAGATAATTATTAGATCAAAGTCTCCAAAATAGATTATTGATATATAAATGTACATTTATCAAAACTGAAAAAAAAAAACTTCATGAAGAATCAAAATCGTGACAATTGTCACTGACAAACAGAGCATTTCAGGGGACAAAATGAATCAACCTATCAAAATCAATATAAATTTTATGGCTATTTATCCAAATCAATATTACGTGAAAAAAAATCATGAAGGTATGCAATGAAGAATCCAAATCACGACGATCAAAGACTCGCTGAAAGACACAGAAATTCTGGTAACAAAAGAAGCAATCAATCCAAATCAATATTACAGAGAAAATACAAAATTGAAGTAAACAAATCGTACCTGTTACAGAGAAATTATACTCAGGAGAAGCGAAAAGAACGCTGTCGGCTTCAAGAATTTTCTGGCGGAAAGCTTCAACTTCTGCCGGGAAGGTCCCCTGTTTTTCGAGATCAGTGTTGAGGATCGGCAGATGAGCGATGTCGATGTACTCGATTTGCATACCTTCAATGGCTCCTTTGCTTAGCTCGATCGCTGAGAAAGATGGACCACACCAAATCAAAACGACGAAGCAAAATCAAAGAGAAGGAACAGAGATAGTTGAGTTTGTAAAATAAAACAGTACCAGACCGAATGAGGCCTCTGTTGTATGAAGCTTTCCGAAGCGATCCACAAAGAGCCGCCACCTTTACCACCGTGGCTGGTAGCGCCGATGTTCCCGCCACCCCCGATAGTGCCATTGGTGTTTCTATGTGTACTCTGTTGGACATATGAATGAAGAAAGAACGGGAAGCGGGCAGTCTTTTGTAGAGTTTGAATACGGTGTCGTGTCCATCTTCAGTTTGGGTTCCAAAGCCGAGTTTCGAAGACTTGTCACTTTGTCAGTGTTGAATTCCAAGCTTTGAATGGGTTTCCTCAAGTTTGAAAGGAAATTGGGTTTCTCTTTCTAAAATTTACGTTATAAATTTTGTTGCATTTTAGGACTTGTTTGGAAGGAGGGAATGGAGTTGGAAATGATGGAGTGGGATGGAAAAAAAATCTCAAACTATTGTTTAGATGTGTTTTCATTAAAGTGGGATAAGTTAGAATGGATTACCAATAACTGTTAATTTGGATGTGTTTGTACTTTTAATCAGATGCTTTAAATAAAAGTGATTTTTTTTAAAAAAAGTAGGTATTTGGTGTTTGGATGTAGTTACGCAGAAGCGATTTTGCTGAAAAAAATAGATATTTTGTATTTGAATGTAAAAATATAAAAATATTTTTTAGCATGTAAAATTATTAAAAATGATATATAAAAGTACTTTTTAGAGAATGTGTAAAATATTTTAGGGATATATTTGTCTATAAAATTTTCTCTCTCTTCTATTGGACCTGATTAATTTTTAAGCAATATTTTCCTACTTAAAAAAAAACAACATTTCTGCTTATTTTTAAAATAAGAACTTATAAAAATAATCTCATACAAACAGCTAAAATAAAAAAAAAACACTTATTTTTTTAAAGAAAAGCAGCTTTGGGACAGCTTTTTTTTTAAGCTATCCCAAACGGGCCATTAATCCACTCCATACCTCATTTTTTAACCCTCCCAATTTGGGTTATCATAATTAATTTAATTACTGTTTTATTCTTATTTTATATTAATTTAATATATATAAAAATAATTTTAAAAAAGAATCAATTCACTCTATTAATAACTATTATAAACATCAAAATAATAAAGTAGTTAATTTATCTCTTCGCACTCCTTTTTGTTCTCCCTGCATTGTAACAGTAGTGATCAATTTTCCCTTGGAGAAATATTCCTCTTACAAAATCTACTCTCATAAATTTTACAAAATTCTTTCTTAGTTACTCATCATATAATAAGATGATCTAAATTAGATAAAATGAGTAATAATGAGTAGCTAAAAAGTTTGAATAGCATTCCTCCTAATTGTTTGATATATTGATGTTCTATATATATATATATATATATATATTGATATTTTAAATATTATAGTATAAGGTATTAAGGTATAATATAATATAGCATTTAAAATTTTGATATTTGATATAATAATTAAAATTATAAAAAATGTTTAATTGATCTTTTACAAAAATTAATAAAATTAAAACTTGAAAAGTTAAAACTATTTTGAGTGATTTTCCTCGGACTTGTAGCTCTGTATGGTTATTTCTATTTCATGTGTTCCTCGGGCTGCCAATGCAGCTGCTCAATTTGGTATTTCTTCTGGTCTGATAGGACTTGGATATAAGATCCTCCAGATATTTTTAGTAGATATATAATTTCCTTTGAAACTTCTTAATAACAATATGTTTCTCTTTTCATTATATATATATATATATATATATATATCTTTACATCTCTTGACATTTTAAATGATATCATATAATAGTTTAATATATTAATATCTTATGATGATATTTAAAATTTTCATATTTAATATAATAAAAAAAATTTAATACAATTAGTAAATTTAATAGCTCTAAGATGTGAAATTCCAAGGCTTCTTGATGGTATGGAAACTATGGATACGTCTAAATAATATAGTGTCATCTATACCAATACAGTATCTTAAATAATATCAAATGTTTTAAATAATAATATATTAAATACAAATATTTTGAATAGTTACCAAGTTGTGTACTAAATGGCTCAAAACATCTTATATACAATTGCGTCAGCATCTCAAATTTTTCTTAATATATAAGATATTAATATGAAAAGATACCTTCTAACCAGATAAAAATCAGAGTGCACCAAATAATTCTTTAATAAATATTTCTAAGCATACTCATATTAATGAGTAATAACACATTTGCTTTGATACTTAAAAATTAAATTTCCTATATAAATGAATTTATCTAAATCCAGTATGGCGATTATTGATTTAAGGTATTTATATAAATAAGAGAAAATTATTATTTAGTGTTATATGAGACATTAAAATCTTATATGAAACACCAAATTTTTAATGGATGCCAAGCACTATTTATTTTTTTTACATTTTATAAAAATTAGTTATTTAATTATAAAAAATAGTTATTATCTTATTATTATAATTAAAATTTTATAACTAAATAATTATTTTTAATAATTGAATAATTACTTTTTTATAAAAAATACTCGAAGTCAATAAAAAATTTAGTGTAGCACTAAATAATAATTTTATCTATAAATAAAAATTCCCATATTTATTAAATCATGGATGATGATTATTATAAAAAAATGTGTGGCTGTTTGGGCCCTCTCCAAAGTCTTATTTTTCCAAGCCGCCAAAAACTGAAGCGTTAGTTACGTGGTCGTGTAAGCTTATATGTCCCTCTTGTCAACTTTCTCATACTTCAAATACTTTTCTTTTGTCAATCACTTATAAATATAAAATATAAATACTCGATAATCTATATTATTATATATAGTTTTGGGAGAGTTATTGATGGATACCTTTTCCTAGCACCTATTCTTTCTTTTAGTTCGACTCTGATTAAAAGATATTTTTTTATTAAAAATTTTTTTAAAATTTTTTTATATTTAAATACAATAATTAAAAAATATTTTAAAAAATTATAACTATTTTAGATATAAATTTTTTATTAATAAAAATTTTAATTTTAATTTTTTTATAAGATATTTTTTTAATTTTTTAATTTATTTTTTATAAGTTTAAATAAATAAATATATTTATATTAAAATAAAAAATATTTTATTTTTAAAATAAAATCCAAATAAATCGTATTTAACCACGTGCAGCTAATTGCATGGGACGTGTCTTGTTTAACCCATGACTTTCTATCCCTCATACATTTACCGATGTATAGGATATTATTTTTTTATTACTCACTGGGACTTTGACTTATGTTCACCCTTTGAATACGTTTCATTATTCAATTTGAATATTAAAAACACACTCCAGAGTTTTCAGTTAAGATTTGTTTAACTACATCCCCACCTCACTTTTTTTTTATTTTTTTTATTTTTTTAAAATTTTTTTATTTTTTAAAAATAATTAAATATTTTTTATTTTATATATTTTTTTAGAATTTTTTAAAATATTTTTTTATTTTTTCTTAATTTTTTTTTACATATCTATTATTATTTATTCATAACTTTTTTTATTATTCATTTGTAATTTAAAAAATTTTACAAAAAATAAAAAAATATCTTCAAAAATTTTAAAAAAAATTTATGATATAAAACTTAATTTATTGATTTTAAAAAATAAAAAATTTTTTAAAAAAAAAATAATTATAAAAAAATTTTTAAATAGGCGGTAGGGTAGTTCTCACCTTTCAGTTATTATTTTAAAATTTTTTACATATAGTTTTAATTTTAAAAAAATAAGTAATAGGTAAGTTACATAACAACTCCTTACTATCACTTTTTAATTTTTATTATTTTTAAAATATATATTATATTCAATATACATAGAATATGAATAATTGTGTATTAAATTAAATTTTTATTAAATGAAAATTAATAATTTATTAAATTTTAATTAAAATAAAAAATATTGACATATATAATAATGCATATGAATTATTTAACTTTCTAATGCAAATTTTATATTTCATGGTTTTGATAAAAAATAAGAAAAATTATTTTACCATATATATTAGTTTTTAAGTTTTGGTTTTTAATAAGCAAAATTCTATAATGCAATAATTAATTTAATTACAATTAAAAATAATATTATATTTTGAGATGTGATTATTTTATTATAATCAAAGTATTAATAGAATTTGTAATGTATTAGTGATTATTGTATTAAAAAAAATTAAAAAATTAATATTTTTTCACTATAATTTTTAATTATCATTGCAATCTCTTCTTTAGTTTATTAATTTTAATACATTACACTTTAAACTATCACAACTTAGTTAAATTATCCCTTACCATTTAATTAAATGTTAAAATTAATAATTTTAGTTAACATAAATGGTATGAGATAATTTAAGGGTAAAAATAGACTTAATGTAATTAAACTAGTTAACATAAACTAGTTATGTAATTAAAAAGACTTAATAAAAAAAATTATTTTTAAGGGTAAAAATAGAAGTTAATTAAAGTTTTTATTTAATTTATTAACAGGATATTTGTATTATTTTACATAATAAATTTATTTTTTTTATCAATTTTTTTAATTACATAACTATTTCATATTAATTAAAACTGTTAACTTTAACACTTAATTAAATGGTAGGAGATAATTTAACTAAATTATGATTGTTTAGGATGCAATGTGTTATAATTAATAAATGAAAAAGAAAATTACAATGACAGCTGAAAATTAAAAAAAAAAGTATAAAATCTCCAAAATTTTTTTAGCTATGAGTGTTACCTTACAAATTAATTTGTAATAGAATAACTATCATTCACAGTGGATTTTTTTAAAGTGTGATTATTTTAGTTAAATTGACAAAACTAACAATTTAAGACTTATATAAAACGTTTAGAAAATTAAGAAGATTAAAGTAGAAAAAAGAAGAAGATAAAGGGATCAAAACATGCCAAAAAATAAATTAAGATACTAAAATAGTAATTTAATATATATTTTATTACTATAAATAAAATCTAAATTTCTTGAGACAAAATTATTCACTATTTTTTATGAATTTAAAATTTTATCAAAATAGGTGAAATTTAAAAATTCTTCTTTCCATTTCCCACTGCAATCTCTAACTAATACCGCAGAAATCACACTCGCAATTTGTAACCCTCTTCTTTCTTCTCCCCGTGAATGGATTTTTTTTTCTTGGTTGTTTTATCTTTTTTCCTTTAAAAAAGAGGACAATCTTTATTCAAAATAAAATAAAAAGTGAAATAATATAAAGAAACAGGCTTCATAAAAGCAACTAGGCCCATAACTTAACAAAGCACCAATACCCAAAACAAAAAGCCCCTTCCTTCTTCTTTTCCCAATTCCCACTGCCCTCTTCTAGGGCTCATGATTGTAGTTGTTTCTGAATATTGAGCTAAGCTCAGCTCTTGGACCACTTTCTTAATATCAAATAGATTTATTTTAATTATTTATTATTTATTTTTTATTTTTACTCTTTGTCAAGTTAATTAAAATTGTTTAGTTATTGAAATTTATAGTTATAGACTCCATTACTCATTAGGTATAGTGTTATATATATATATATATTTTTTTTTAAATGTCTAAATTCAAAACTAAATAAAGAGCTCAACATAGAATTTTGGAAATACTACAATCATCCAAACAGAGAATTTTAATTGCTAGCTATTCAAATTCTTTACATTTGAAATTTTATGAAATTTAGAATTCCACAATTCAAACACACTCTAACTGAAATTCACAGCTTAATTATTTCAATAATTTATTGGGATCAAAGTTGTTTCAGCTTTTGGCTTGAAGTTGGAGGGTAAAGGCCTTCAAGGAAAGAAGAATTTGCTTTAATCTGTTGTTGGCATCTTCATCAATCAAGTCCCCATCAGTATTGAACTTTTGAGGAGGCTGGAAAGCATTGAGGAAGAACTCAGGTTTATTGATGAAATGAAGATCAAGAAAGACTCCAATATGGCGAAGATGAAATTGGCCCCTTGCCCCACCTAAGCCTCCTCCAGCACTCACAATGGCAGCAGCTTTACCACCCCACACATTGGGAGGTCTAGAAGCCCAGTCAAGTGCATTCTTCAGTGGTGCTAATACAACAAACAATAATGAATAAACTATAAAGAGTGCACAAAATGATAGTTATATACAAACACAAAGAACACAAAAGCCCTATTTTGGTGAATCTTTTAGTTTCAACTATAAAAATATCTTTGGATTAGCTTGTGCGTTAACTAATATTAAATTTTTGTCTGAACGATCTTAAGGGTGCACTCTCTATATTGATTTAGTGCATTTAAGATGAGATATTGGTCTAATATAAGAAATTAAGGTATAATTGTAGAAAGTACACATCCTTAATCATTAGGTCAACCCTTAGAGTTTGATATTCTAAATTTTGGATTAATTTCATGTAAGACATTTTTAAAGAAAAATAAATCTGAGGCATAATTTAAAATATAATATCTAAACATTTTTGTTGATCCTGTATTTTAAATGGTTCCTTGTGAGATTTTTTTTTGATACCTTTAACAAATTTATAACAGTGCCTTATAATGAAGGAAAATGATATTGCATTGTTTTTAAAAAATGGCGTTTAAAAGCATCAAAAAGTTATTTTGTCTTTAATTTTTTAAATATTAAAATCTACTTAAAAACATTTAGGTATAAGATATGTAAATAATCTAAATTTTATTTATTGGTCAAGACATATTACATATAAACTTTTATTTTTAATTTTTAATTTTTATATTCAAATATAATGTAACTATAATTTTAAAATTTTAGAAGATTTAAATATCAAATACTACAAAAAATTAGTTAATTAAGTTTAGAAACATCATATTTCATAATGATATTTTATAAAATTCTTTCATATCTAATGTCATAAACAATCTTAAAAGGTATTATTTTAAAATAATGTGCCATTAAAATTACTCAAGAAGTTATCTCAAAAAATAAAAAATTCTTGCATGAACTGGATGGACAAAGGATTTCAAGAGTCTCAATGATATTAGAGTTGAAGAATAATTAATTTTATTTCTGACCATTTTTTTCCTCCAAAAATGAAGGTATGCAATGAATAATTAATTTTATTTGTGACCATTTTTTTCCTCCAAAAATGAAGGTATGCAATGAAGAATTGAGATCATGACAAGTATCACCAAAAACAATAAAAGAATTTGAGGGTAGAAAAGAATCAACTGATCCATTTCAGTGAAAACAAAACTGAACCTAACAAATCGTACCACTGACAGAGTAATTATACTCAGGAGAAGCAAAGAGAACGCTATCGGCTTCGAGAATTTTCTCACGGAACGCTACAACTTCAGCCGGAAACGTCCCCTCTTTCTCAAGATCGGTGTTGAGCATCGGTAGAGGAGCGATGTCGATGTGGTCTATTTGAATACCTTCAACGGCTCCTTTGCTTAGCTCGATCGCTGAGATCGACCTCAGCAACTCAAAACCACGTGCAAAGAAGCAAAATCAAAGAGAACAAATTAATTACAAAGATAGATAATGGCAGTACCAGATCGAATGAGGCCTCTGTTGTATGAACCTTTCCGAAGCGAGCCACAAAGAGCCGCCACCTTAACGACAGCGGCTGGTGCCGCCGCTACTCCGACCGCCCCTGCCAGTGCCATCGATGTTTCTGATGCTTAGAGTGAGGGAACAATGGCAGAGGCTAAGATACGAAGAGTGTACTTGTGCGGGAGCTTTCTGTTTGGCGTAGGGAATATATTCCCAACCAAATAGGTTCCTGGAATGCCATTCTCAGTTACTCACAACAGAAGTTGACAAAATATGTTTGAATATTACTCAACTTATTTGAAATAATATGCTTCATTTCCATGTGGTTTAAGTGAAATATTCCCAACAAGTATTAATTAATTTTGTTAATATTTTAATTATTGTATCATGCTATGTGGTACCAGCAAATTTTCTTTTAGAATATGATACTTATTTTTATATACAACGAATAATTAACAACTTGGTTTGTCTAATTTGTTTGTGAGCAATGTTATTTTCACACATTTTTTTTTTACATTCCTCTCACACCTACTCTCACATATATTATTTTATTACTATCTATCAATCATATCTTTTATTTTTTTATATTATATTTATGATAAAAAATAAAGTATAGGAAGAGTATAAAAAAAAATATTAAAATATCATTTCTCTTTATTTGTTGACCAATATTTCATTAAAATATAGTTCTAAAAAATTAAGCGAAGTGTCAAATATGGGCACAGTTGTACCTTCATCTACATTTGAAAGGTTATTTACTTGGTAGCCTTTTTTGTTTTTGTCATTCCGCACTAGAATTTTTGAACCAACTCAATTAATTGAGATTAAATTTTTTTGTGAGATTTTAAAGACACATCTTTTACATTAACTTTATACATATAGAAAAATAAATTCTCCTTATAGGAACAATCAAGATCTATATTCCTTTTAATTTTTTTATTCTATATCACTTTAGTTAACATATTTTTTTGTATAATTGTTTGATATATCCAGTTAATCTACTCTCTTTTTTCTTTGGTGAACACTTCATCTAATTTTTACTTTCGTTATTTATATATATGAAAGAAAAATTACAACAATATCTCATGAAACATTTATCATTAAATTACAGAAACCTTTTTATTTATTTTTAATATTATACTTAATTCTTATGCTATATATTTAGTTACATTACAAAAACCCAACCTTCAATTATAATGCCATTAACTTTTTATATGATTAATATATTGTCATTAAAATATTATATTAGCATGCCGTGAAACATAGATAAATAGTAAAAATATACAAATATCTAATTTGTTAAAATATTTAGATAAAACATTTTGGTAAAATTTTTCTTATACAATTAAAGTTTCATTTATAATTTAAATGACTTAAATTTGAGTTTGATTGAAAAAAATATAAGTATTACCCATAAAAATAATAAAAACTCAAAGATAGAATTTTTTAATATTTGAATTTGAATACAATTGGTCACATGTATTTTTTTTATATCAATCTAACGCACTTGAAAAAAGTTCATCAAAATTTTTAACAAGAATTAAAGTCATAATGTAATGTGACAATAAACAATAAGGGATGAGGTCCTTGTAACTACCTCCTTTGGTTATGCATTTTCTAGTCATGGGTTATTACGTTTAGGGTAACTTATCATAACTTTCCTTTAAGTTTATTAGTATAACACTCAGCATCCTTCTTATTTTAAAAATGACACTCGACTTTTTTATAAAGGTATAGAAAGATAAATTTATCCTTGTTTCTCATTCATCTACTATATTAGTGTTAAAAATAGATTGATCTTTTCACATTTTATAAGAAAGTTAATGTCATTTCAAAAATAAAAATGATACCGAATGTATAGTTATCAAATTTTAGATGAGGTTATAGTCAGTGCCGAATTATGATGGAGACCGGGGGTGATTGTCCCCCCAATTTTTTTGAAGTAAATAACTTTTTTTAAAAATTATTTGGCCTCCCAAATTTTTTTTCTATGTAATTAATTTTTTTTAAAATGATTTCCCATGTAATTTTTTTATAATATATTAATAATTAAAGTGAAGGTATAAGAGAGGTTTAGCAAAAAGAAGTATACAATTACAAAAAATATTTTTATAAATTTTATAGTGGGAGAAAAAGAATGTGTAAGCCGTCTAAGACACGCAATAGTCAACAAGGGGTTAGACACACAACAGAAGGGAGGGGGTTCTGGTCTAGAACGTAACACAGTGAACACACGAGGGGGAAAGTGAAAACCAGCCGAGTTGCCTCTGCAAGAACTCCCGCGTCGCGTGGTTTGTGACTGTGGGTACTGAACGTTTGGACCATTACTCTTGATGTTGATAGTTTTCTAAGATAACTTTATAGCTAATATTGGTATATATCTTGTATGATTTCTTCTTTTTCATTATGTCAAAGAGTCAAGTGGGCGAAGGATAAAGGAAAAATGCAATGAAACTACTCTTAACAACATGTTGAGTTATTGTCTTTGCTGCAAAGGGCATTATAACTATTCCAAGTATTGCCAAACCCCATCTACTTTCATGATGAAAATCTTCTGATCGACTTGTGCTTGAATTTCTTTGGTCTTTAAGAATTGTCGTATTGTTGTACAACAACTGAAACGAGAGAATATGTTAGACTTTGTTTATTTATTGCAAGGTTGAAACTTGTTTATATTTATTTATCTATTAGTGGGCTTAGTAGGGTAAAAGTGTGATTTGTGGTATTAATTACTTGATTTATTTAACTACTATTGTAGTGTTAGTGTGACCACCCATTATATAACCCTTATATTAAACAATAGTGGACATTTTGAGGATGAATCATAGTTAAAATGTGTGGGTGGGAAAGTTGAAATTTGAGATTATTTAGAAATCTCTATGCCTGTCATTGATTCTCTTTTTAAGGCTCATTGGTATCATGCTTATGATAAATGTTTTTGGTTAACACCATGGTTATCATGCCTAATTGCCCATACTTATGAGAACTTTTCTAGTTGCTTGAATTATATTTAAATCATTTTAAGATAATCACGTCATTTTTGAAGCGATAAGTTTATCTTGAAATAATATAATAATGAAGAGTAAGCAAATTGATTCATTTTTTAAGAGAAAGCTAGTGACAAAGATGAAAGTAACATAGCTTTTACATCTTTACCTCCTGAAAAGAATTGTCCTAACGATGCTCCAAGATATGAATGTGAGGAACAACCTTATAAAATTTTGAAGTTTACTTTTGAGGAATTTGATATTAATTATTTGGTGGTGTGTGACCCCGAGTAAATGCCATCAAATATGGCAATATCCTGTAAATCAAAGAGATGAAGTTCGAAGAGCTTATTTAAAATGGGATCCATATCAACATAAATTTAACAGTTATCCTCTTATTGGAAATAAAAATACAAGGAGATTTGTCTATAGTTGGTTTAGCATCTTTCCTTCTTGGTTAGAGTACTCTCCTACTACAAATGTTGCTTATTGCTTACCTTGTTTGCTCTTTAATCCAAAATCAAATGGATGTCCTAGAGTAGATGCTTTTACTATTAATGGATTTCAAGCTTGGAAAAAGTTAATGATGGAAAAAAGTGTGCTTTTCTCAAACATATAGGAGAGTACTTAAGCTCATCACATCATAAAACAGTGAAGGCTTATGAAGACCTATTGAATCAGTTTGGGCACATTAAGAATATCATTAATGGGCAAAGTTCGAATAATATTTTGAAGAACCGATTATGTCTTAAGGCCTTTATTGATACAGTTCATTGGTTAGCATTTCAAGCTTGTGCTTTCAAAGGCAATATGAAACTTTAGAATAAAAATATAAGGATAAATTTCTTGAGATGATAAAACTCTTAGCATCTTACAATGATGAAGTTGCAAATGTTATGGTAGAAAATGCACAATATAATTCCAAGTATACTTCACATACAATTCAAAAGGAAACCTTGCATGTCCTATCAAGTAAAGTTCGTGATCACATTCAGGAAGAAATTAGGGATTTCAAGTTTTGCATAATTGTTGATGAATCATGTGATGAATCTCAGAGGAAGTAAATGGTTATTGTTTTGCAATTTGTTGATACAAGTGGTATTATACAAGAAAGATTTTTTTTTTTTATCTTGTGCATGTTAAAGACACAACGACATTAAACCTTAAAAAAGAGTTGTGTGTTGTCTTTTCTCGACATGGTCTTAATGTTTCTAATATTTGTGGTCAAGGTTATGATGGAGCTATTAATATGAGAGGAGAATGAAATGGATTGCAAGCACTATTTTTCAAGGATTGTCCTTATGCATACTATATGCATTGTTTTGCCCATTGATTATAACTTGTATTGGTTGTTGCTTCTAGAGAAGTTATTCGAGTTCATTAGTACCATGAAAACAAGGATTGAGGACAAGAAATGGGGCCTAATATTGAGTGCACTAAGAGCATCCAATCTAAGTATCTAGGGCGTACCCAAAACACTTGATTGCCTTCTCTCAACTTTCTAGGTTATCTCTTCTTGTTTGATGAAAAATTTTAAACTCAATTATCATTTTGGTTCTTAGAATATTTTTAAATTTTTATTTATTTTTAAAATAATTTTTTAATTTGATCTTTTAATGTATATTCTGTTAGTAAAATAATATTATTATTGTCACATCAGTTGTTAGTAAAGCTGTCAATGTAGATTAGCCCACCCTAGCCTGCTTCATGTCGCCTCTAAACGGGGAGTGGTAGACTGGAAAAACCTCAGCCCAACCCACTCCCTAGTGAGTTGCAGGTTAGGCAGGCCAGCCTGCCAAAAATAAAAAAATTAAAGAAAAATGAAAAAAAGTTACTTTATGACTATAATGTTAAAAACAAACAGGAATCAAGCATTATACATTTAACAACTTGTTCACAATGATTAAATCATCTAAAAAAAATTAAGAAATGAACTTTTGAAATCAATAGAGAGAAATTATTTGACACTATAGATAATGGAAGCTTAAAGAATGGACAACTTTTAATATGTCTGCCAAAATTCACAAGTGATATATTGTTTAGATATATATCTTGACTCACCAATTGCCTAGTAGTGAACACTTTTTGTAAAGCTTTTACATCAGCTTGAAATCCTAAAGAGGCCATCACACATTTGTCTGCTCTGTTTGGTGAGATGAAAAAAACACATCAAACATGCCTTCTAAAGAAGACTACTAAAAATTCTCAGATCCTTAAATAATACAAACTTGCAACATGAACAAAGAGTCCAAAGATTTAAGTTAATTGATGACTGATGATGCATGTGTTGTGGTCGTGATGCAAGGAGTGATCGGGAGTGATATGGAACCTATAAAAGAGCACACATAAACCAAAAGTCAGGTTGGCAATACTTGGACTCCGAAGCTCAAGTTTAGAGGTGGCAAACAGGATGACCTAACCTAGCTCGTTGGGCTAAACACCATATTTCGGCTGAGTTAGGCTGAGCCTAATTGAATTTAAATCCGGCTAGCATAATGCAGGCCCAGCCCAGCCCTATGCCAGCCCAACCCTAAATAGGTCCTATATTTAAATACAGCACAATCCATCATATTATATCAGAAAAATTTACCTATCCTAAAATTTCAACTGGGAAAGCAGCAAAAGATAACATCCCATCAAAATTTAGAAGCATATATTGCAACTGTATTCTTGTTAACTACAACTAATCCTATATCTTGAGAGTGATATATTATGACACCAGTTCCAAAAAAATGCTGTGAATGAACACCATCAAGCATACATGTTGGTGGAACATGAACATATATGTCCTACATATTTTAGCATGACATATTATTTCACATGAAAGGAATAAATAATAAAGGGAAACTAGTAAGCCTACTCCAAACTACAAAATCAAGCATTGATGTCATGAAATTCATGAGAAAACAAAATTGCTACATTTTCTCTCCTGAAGCATTTTTATCAATAAAAGACAGACAGGTGATTCATGATGCATATCATTGAAGATAATTACACAAACAATGCAAATCAAATGAACCATATATAGAAAACATTTGCAGAGACTTTATGGAAATTCCTAAGCCCATGTATCCATCACTGGTTACACAATAAAATATATCTTTTACAATCTAACTCTCATCATAAACACAAAAGCTGTATTACATATTGGCAACAATCCTGTATATCTACTATACAAACATAATTTTATAAAATTCATCTTCTACTCTATATAAATTATAAAATTGATAAGTCATATATATGATATAACACAAATAGTATAATAGGTTGCTCACTAAATCACAACTAGAAATTACTCTAAAGCATCATCATAATTGGTCTTCATTCAAATATAACAAGAAAAAAATTATTTTTTCCATTTGTAAGATAAATATTTGCACAAGTGGGAACAATCGAACATGGGATCAAAAGGAGAGGGGGTTGTATTAATTAGTCTATAATAAACAAAGGAACGACACCCCTAAATTAGAACTCCAAAATCGAAAGGAAAGGAAAGGATTTTCCTTACTTGAAGTGGTTGCAAATCAAAGTGGTAGGCATTGGCAACTTGGCCATTGTGGGTTTTAGTCTTCATGGTGTTGTGACTTATGGGTATACTCTTCAAGGCGACGAGTGGCGGGAGGAGACAATAATTGGAGAGGGAGGAGCTGTCAAACTAAAGAGGGTTGCGAGAGATGAGAGTGTGAATGTGTGAGGGTGAGGATGTGAACAAACCACAGTGCAAGGTGGCTCTTCAATACAAAAACTCAGAAATGCTTGGGGAAGAGAAAAAGCAGTTAGAGAGTCTGAGCTAGCAGGAATGGATGGTGTCATCTTAACCCGTTAGGCGTTGTTGATGGGGTACTCATGTTTTTTACTACAATGTCTCATTTTTCAATGTAGGGAGCATCATTTGCACTTCTCGAGGGTGATGCTCTATTTTTTAAGGGTGGCATTTGTGCTTCTCGAAGGAGACGCTATAAATGATGGGGTGGTATTTCATTTCTGGTCGTTGGATTTGCACAACGCTCTTTAATATTGACTGTTGGATTTTCTTTGGGTTTCTTATAAATAGGGCTCAACGTTGAGGGATTTAACTATTTTGTGAAGTTTTCAAAGGTCAGAGCTGAGGCCGAAGTAATTTACTAATTTGTTTGTTGACATATTTTCATGTGCCCGGTTACTTTATCATCTGGTTCTCCTCTCGGTAAACTACTTTTATTTTGTTTCCTTTATGGTTGGTAGAGTTATTTTATAAGATTGGTAAAATGGTAGCATGGGTTATGCAAATCATAAATCGATTATCATGACTTATAGGCATTTGTAGTTCAATTAATGTTGTAGCCCAAATGGCTAGATGTTTGCCATTTTCATGTAAGGATTCGATTAGTCAACTAGCTAAAGCTTTTATTTTTGGTCGATATATGTGTGTTACTATGAAAGTAAGGTTGAATGATATGTATTTGAACAAGGCAAAGGTGTATCCTTCTAGTGATTCTTTTGGTGGTGAGGTTGGCACTTCCAACCGATAGGTGTATGATAGTGATTATACATCAGAGTTTGAATAGGTAAGTAAAGGGATAAGGTGTTTGATGTCATGCTTTCATCCTAAATACATGATTTTACTTAAGGAGCTCTTGCATATTGAAGACTTGGATAATTATTCTTTTAAACTGGAAGTTTACTTGGACGGGGTGCCAGTGTGTGAAAATAGCCCGATGAATAAATATTTTACCTTTAATTTTTACTTAGTAGAGAAGGTTAGGGATCTTTGCCCCTAACCAACCTTGAGATGGACTTTTTCAGTTAGGTGAATATTGCCCCCTCTCAGCTTCATTCTTACAGTTGGGGCTTCCATTTACGCTTTCATTGTTTATGCACTTTACTTTGTGTCCATCCTCGAGTGGATATTTTCTCTCACTTCTTTGCTTTGAAATATCTGAGTAAGGGTGTAGGTTATTTGTATTTATATGCTCTTCCTTGCCTTTCCTTTATGTGGTAGGTCGAGGAATCGACCAAAGATTGGAAGGATCAAATTTTTAAGGTAATGATCCTTAAGTGAGGTTATAAGGATGCTTTCTTTTTAGACTAGGCTGGTCGTCCTCAGTTTCCCTTATAGTGGCAACGCAACTTTGTCAAGGTCGAAAGCCTATCTTATGAGCAGTTTGACGATGAGGTAAGGTTGGCGATATCTCAGATAAGCATGCTCGTCTGTAACTGGGTTAAGGATGTTAGGTAGAAAGCCCTCAATTTATCAAGTAGGCGTTTTCAAGTTATTTCTTATGTTTGTGATCGGCCTTACTAACAATGTTTTCCCTTTTTCAGGCATAAGTGTTCCATTTGACATAATGGAAAAGATAGATAAGAAAGGGTGGAGGAGTTCGAGAAGGTCATCGAGGTAGTTTCAGTGACCATGGTTTGTCAAGAGAATGTCGGGGAGTTTCAAACTCCAAACTCTAGGGAAACTGTAGCCTTTGGTCAGTGACAAGAGGCAGCGTAATTCATCTTTTGATGTGGATGAGGTATCTCCTCCTTGGGTGCTCAAGGTGGGTACAACTTGGAATGCTAGGCTCGTCTATTGCTTTTATGCTGTTGGTATGCACGAAGTAAGCCATCCTATGGTGTTTCTATAGAACACAAATTTTGAGGTAGGCAAGTACATAGGGCAGGGGCTTTTGTTGTCTTTCGATGAGAAAAGGCTTAGGTTGGCCTATTCTAGTTTTTGTTTCATTATGCAGTTGGACATTTTGCTTGGGGAACGATAGAGAATCAGCATTGTAAGGATGAGGTTATAACGGCTTAAGCTTTTGTAATCGTTGTTGCCCATGATGGGTATTTGTATCAATTGTTAACTTCTATTTTAAATGGTTGAGGTTATTCTTTATTTTCTATTTGTGTTATTCTTCAATTATTCTTGCTTATTTCTTGTCATTGCTTTACATAAGCAGTCTTTAAATGGGTCAGTCTTTATATATTATTTTTATACACTCACTTCGTATAGTTCGGCCTCTAATGGGTTGGCCTTCCTTTATTCCTTTTTATTGCTTGTGATTGGTGTTAGCCTTAGTGAGCTTGTTGAGCTTTGGCCCTTTGTTGAGGTCGGCATTGGCCGCCTTGATGGACTTTAGTCCTTTAAGGCTTTACCCATTTGTTGAATTCAGCATTGGCCACCTTGATTTACTTGCTCATTAAGAAGACATGTTTCATTCATTTTCATATATTCTCAAGTTTGTTACATTCCAGGTTCTAGGGATTGGGTTTCCTTCTAGGGTTACAAGTTTGTATGCACATTTTCTTAGCACTTCTTTGATTTGCTAGGGGCCTTTTAGTTTGGGGAGATCTTTCCTTCGTCGTAGTGTTTTCTTGTTAAGTTCACCCTTCTTAGACTAGGTCTTCCTATTCTAGGTTGAACCTTGACATTGTAATATTTAGTAATTCTTTGTTTATATTCTGTCATTTTAAGTTAAGCTTTTTCCTTTTCTTCCTCTAGAAGGTTTAAGTTTATTTGCATTTGTTCTTGATTTTCTTTGGCCTGGTAATATTGTCTTCTCCATCTTGGTTCATCGACCTCAACCAAGATCATTACTTCTGCACCGTAGGTCATTTTGTATAGTGATTTCCTTGTGGAGGTTTGTGGTGTTGTCTTGTATGACCATAATACCCATGGAAACTCCTTAGTCCATCTTCCCTTTGTTTGCTCTAGCCTTTTCTTCAAGCCTTCTAAGATTATTCTATTTGCTGCTTCTACTTGCCAGTTGGCTTAAGGGTGCTCCACAGAGGTAAAGTTCAGCCTTATGTACAGGTCGACGCAAATGTTTTGGAACCTTGCATTGGAAAACTGGGTCTTGTTATCTGTTGTTATTGTGTGTGGGATGCTGAACCTGCAAACAATGAAAATTTGTACAAATTTTTTAGCTTGCTTTGTAGTTATATTAACTAAGGGTTTAGCTTCTATCCATTTGGAAAAGTAATCTATTGCAACTATAAGAAATTTTCTTTGCTTAGTGGCTTGGGTAGAGGACGTAGGAGGTCAAGCCTTATCTGAAAAGCCATGGTTCGATAGTGCAATAGAGGTCATGGGCAAATTTTTGGCATTTGTTGCATTTTCTTGCAAGGTTTGGTGCATTGGCCTTCATGGTCGAACAATCATATCCTGCTCAATGGGTTTTTGCTAAGAGTGATCTAGCATCAATGTGGTGGCCACAGATGCCCTCATGGATTTCCTGAAGTGTGTATAATGATTGATCTGGTTGGAGCTATTTTAGGAGAGGGTGTAGTACTCACACTTATAAAGTGTTTCGCCGACCAAACAGTAGGCATTGGCCATTTTTTGCAACTTTGAGGCTTCAACTTTATTTGTAGGTAGGACTCTTACTTTAAGGTAATGTATGATTAGGGTTGTCTAGGTGGGGGATTCGTTGTTATGTTATAAGAGCTTGATAGCTTGATTATGGGGTTTAGGAGTATTTCATGGATTATTGTTTGGTTGTGCTTAGGGTTTTCGTTGCTCACCAGCTTGGAAAGGATGTCAGCTCGGGGAATTTTGTCTTCTTGGAATGTGGTGAATTTGAAAATGTTCTAGGTTGGCTGTAAGGCTTTTTGGTCGGTCTAGGTACTTGGCCATTTGTAGGTCCTTTGCTTGATATTCTCTTTTTACTTGGCTAGTTACCAACTGAGAGTCACTTAGTACTTTTAGTTTCTTTGCGTCGAGCTCTAATGCGAGTTTGAGTCCCACGATGAGTGCCTCGTACTCATCCTGATTGTTAAAGGCTTGGAACTTGAATCAGATGATCGTTCAACTATTATTTCTTTTGGCCTCTCTAATATTATTCTTACTCTTCCTACTTTAGAGTTAGATGACCCATTGACTGCGAGTGTCTAGTTTAGTTATTCTTTAGATTCTTGAAAAATTTTGATGAGTTAGACCATGAAGTTGGCTAAGGCTTAACCCTTGATTGGTCTATGGGGTTCATAGGAGATAGCAAATTTGGAGAGTTACACCACCCATCTGAGCATGCGCTTGGCTAGGTCGGGCTTTTAAAGTATATGCCTTATTGGTTAGTCGGTTTGGACAATTATTTGATGGTTATGGAAATACAATTGAAGTCTTCGAGCTGACAGGAAGAGGAAATAGGTAAGTTTTTCCATCTTATGGTATTTAAGATCGAGTCCTTGGAAGGCGTAACTGGTGTAATACACAAGGATTTGACTTTTTCCTTCTTCTATAATAAGGGCTAAGCTCACAACTTTGTCACTGAAAACGAGGCAGATGTAGAGAAATTCCCCTAGCTTGGGTTTAGATAGGATGGGTAATGAGGTAAGGTATTGTTTTAGTTGGTCAAATGCTTCTTGATGGGGTTCATTCAAAGTTTTTCCCTTTTTTGAGGATTTTGAAGAAAGAAAAGGCTAGATCGGCTGATCAAGACCAATCGGGGAAATTGTGGTAATTTGGCTGACTAACCTCTGAACTTCCTTTACCGACCTTGGGGTCCTATTTGTGTGATTGCGATACAATTGTCTGGGTTGGCTATTCCATAATGAGTTAGCATGAAACCGAGGAATTTTCCCTCTGTTACTCTGAATGTGCATTTTGTTGGGTTTAGGCTCATGTTGTGCTCCTTTAGCTTGGCAAATGTCTCAATTAAGTCAATAAAGTGATTCTCCTCTGTTTGAGATTTTACTAGCATGTCATCTACATAGACGTCTACATTCTGAACTATCTAGTCCTCGAATACTTTGTTCATCAATCACTGGTATGTTACCTTAGCATTTTTTAGTTCAAATGACATGTCTTTATAGTAGTATGTTGCCTTTTTTGTGATGAAGGCCATTTTTTTCCTCGTCATTAGGGTACACTCGGATTTGGTTGTACCCAGAGTATGCATCCATAAAGCTTAGCTATTTGTACCTAAACGTGTTATCCATGAGCTAATCAATACTTGGAAGTTGGTATGGATCCTTAGAATAGGCTTTGTTCAAATTGGTGAAATCCGTGCACATTTGCCATTTTCCATTAGACTTTTTTATGAGGACCACATTTTATACCCAAGGTGTATAGGTTACTTCTCTGATGAAGTCGGCATTTAATAGCTTTTTGAGATCTTGAATAACTTCCCATCATTTCGGGCCAGCGGTTTGCCATTTTTGGCTGACCTGTTTAGCTCTTATATTTATAGCGAGTTTATGACAGATAATATTAGGATTTATACTTGGCACATCTAATGTTGTCCAGAAGAACATGTTAGCTTTGGCTGTAAGCAGGTCGGTCAGCTTTTGGAGCATGCTAGGAGGCATGTTGGATCCCACTTGTACTATCTATGAAGGATCATTGTTAACTTGTATGGTGAGGAGGTTGCCCTAAGGTTCTGATTGGCACTCTTACTTTTTCTTTTTGTTGTTGTGCTCTTGAGCTGGCGTTTGGCTAATTATGGGTAGATTTGTAGTTTTTTGCACCACCAGGTATTGGATGTCAGTGCTGGCCAGGTTGGAGAGTTCTCTTAGAGTCATTTTCAGTTTGATTATGCCTTTCACCTCGACATGTACTCTTGAGAAATCCCCAAGGGTGTCGGGGTAATGTTGAAGTTCGGAGCTTGGGAGGCAGAGCTTGCTGATTGTGTGGAAAAAGAAGACGTTTGAGGAACGTCCCTGATTGACCAGAATTTTTCGCACTTCATAGTTTACGATAAGATTGCTAATGACCAAGGGGTCATTGTGGTTTCTATCAATGGATTCCTAATTCAAGTCTGTAAAGTTGATTGGGGATTCAAGCTTATGCTTCTTTGTGGCGTGTACAATACCTCATGTGTTAGCTTACTGATTGCTCTCTGATGCCTTTTTCTAAATGGTACTCCACCAGTAAATCCACCTAAGATTGTGTTAATGACCCCAGTTACATTTCTTCTAGGGTCTTGCTGGTTTGCTTGCTTTTTGTTAGAGGATTGGCTCTGATGTCAAATTTGATCCTTAATGGGAGATTTGGGTCGGTTGGGACCTTCCTTACTCGACTTCTACTAGGCTGTGGGGACATCGGCTTAGAACTTTTGGAGGTAACTTTTCTATAATAGGTCCTCAATTATGTTTTAGAGATGTCAGTAGCTATTTGTATCGTGCACTTTCCCCTTATGAAATGCGCATTATTTTTCTTTATCTGTGTCTACATTTTAGTTTGGTGGAGGGACTTTGACCAGTTTGGTGAGGCAGATTTCTTCGAAGACCTGGGCTTAGGATTGGTTCAGGGGTGTAAGTACCAAAGCAGAGTCAAATTAGTGATCTTTCTTTTCTGGTTTCTTTTCTTTCCCTACTTAGTTTTTTGTCCCTGAGAGGGTTGTATTTGTTTTTGGAGTGACAAAGGACTTATTTGAGGTTGATGTGCTTGGAAACTTAAGTGAGGAGGTTGGTAAGATTTGTATATAGTTCCAAGATTAGGCTCTCTTGGAGCTAACCAGGTCGTAGGCAGGCTTGGATATTATGCATGGCTATTAGGCCGTTAAGGTCCCTTATGTGAAGAGATAGATAGGTGTATTATTTTATGTAATCTTTAAGAGGTTCGTTTTCTTTTTGTTTTAGGGTGGCTAAGATAGTTGAGGATTTATGATGAGTGATGCTCACAAAGAATGTTAAGAGTTTGGTAAGATTATTGAAGTTTGAGATGCTATGGGGGGTAGGTTAGTGAACTATTGGACCGTGGCTTTTCTCAAGTGGTTAGGAAGGCTCAGTACAATATTTCTTCTTCTATGCCAGTTAGGAGCTTTACCAAGTTATAATTTTCCCTATGTTTTCTAGGGTTAGTTGACTCATTATACGGTTCAAGTTGTGGTTGTTTGAAATTTTTGGGCAGGGGATAATCCATTATGTTCTGAGTGAAGAGGAGTTTTCTAAATCGTTTTTGTTTTTTCAAGCTTGAGGCGGATGGTAGTGAGGTGTCAGGGATTGAGGGTTGTCCCCGAGTATAGGTGTGGTAAGAAGACATGAGATTTTCAGCTTGGCTACCGTGGTCTCTCAGAGGTTGGCAAAGGGCTATCGGGGTTGCTGTTTTAGCAGCTCTTAGATGCTGGGGAGGAACTGGCGAGGTTCTCTTTTTGCTATTGTCACCGATGAAGTTCAGTTATTTTAGCCCTATCAGCTTCTTTATCTCTTTCCAATGCTTGAATTTTCTATAGAAGAAACTGGAAGCCTTTTGCCTGTAGGTCACTTTTTGACCCTGTTCCATAAGGAGAGGGTTCCTTGGGAGAGAATGGTGGGTTATCTGGTACCTAGTGAATATTGAAGGTTGTCAATGGGCAGTCTCAGGCTCATACAAGGCTTTGGTGGGTGAAGGTGTATTTTCCCTAGCAGGAGAGACATTTCTAAGTTAACTGGAAGTTTTCATGGCTATCAACACAGAATCATACAAAGATTTAGGAAGCAAGTTTCCCACAGACAGCGCCGAATGACAATGCCTATGTCAAGGTCGAAATGTAAAGAGGTCAGGTTGAGAGTGATATGAAACTTGTAAAAAAGCGCACGTAAACTAAAAGTTGAGTTGGCAATATCCGAGCTCCGAAGCTAAAGTTAGATCGGTCAGGGCTGGTAAGTATAATAAATGTGAGATGTTCAAAAAGTAATAAATACTTGTGAAGTGGGTTATTTATAGGCATAAAGAGGGGTAAATCTGTCCATGGGCCTTGTTGAGTCATGGATTATATAGTCGAGCTGGGTTTCAGGTGGGTCAAGCCACAATTAGCCCTACTAGGGGTTATATATAACTACATAAAGCCTAAAGATTCATAAAGCAACATAAGAATTCACTCAAGCTAGTCAAAGAGAAAGAAACTCTACAACATATCAGCATCCACATTTCTCAAACCTCAATAACATAAGCTTGAAAACAACTAGAAAAAAGATAAAAAAGTAGTCAATTTCTTGTTGTTGGGCAACCTGTGCTATAAATGAAATAGAAAACGTAGTTGGGTTTTATTTGGTAGGAAGGCACTATATATTATTAGCAACTTCTCTGTAAGGCATTAATATGATAAAAAATGAATAATTTCCAATGTATTAACTAATGCTTTGGTTAAACACGCTAGGGAAAAATTCCTGTGGAGAGCTTCCTAACACCATTCCTGTACTAGCAACTCTAAATGATATAAAATATTAAAAAGAAATCATATAAGAAACTAAAAAAAGAGAAGTGGTGGCTAATGGTGGAGAAGAAAGAGAAACCATGATAGGAAAAAGAAAATTGGGGGAAGAGATGTGTAATCACAGCATCACTGACTGCTTGACTTGCTGTAGACCCACAGGGAAATTGGGGATTTAGGGGAAATGCTAAAAAAGGAAAGGGTTAAAGGAAAAAAAAAAAAAGGGGCCAGCCAGCACTAGACTTCCCCCCCAGATGGAGAGAGGCGAGCTGAAAAAACTTGAACCTAACCCACCTCATTTGTAGGGATGAGTAGGCCAACCTGACGAGCTCAGCCAAATTTGATAGCTCTAGTTGTTAGGTATGTATTGAGTTAAGCTACAATTATTAAGTTCGTTAACAGTAAGACTATTTTGTTAACGGAATACACATTCAAAGACTAAATTAAGAGAAAAAACTTTCAAAAACAATTAAATATTTAAAAAAAATAATAATTTAGTCAAAGTTTTAAGGTATTAAAACTTTATGCTAGATTTAGTCTACATAAAAATAGGTTAACTAAAGTTGGTAGTAAAAATAAGCATGAGATGTATGACTTGGATCACAGAATTCAGTCATAAGGGGTGCCGAATTACCTTTAGTACGGCGGGTTGTCACTTTCGATGCAGATGTGGTAGCAATTCGCAATCTAAGATATCTCAGTTTGCGAATTAACGAAGGTGAGTTTGACAATTTGCTCCCCTGTTATAAATTAATGAAGTCAAGTTGTCGATGACTCAAGTAGCTAATCTAGGTCTTCGACTCTTTGCCTTTTTGTTCTTCATGTTCAAATGCTATGATCTTCACCTTCACCTTCGTTCTTCAATTAGTCTTTGGTAAGTTCTTCTCTTTCACTCAATAGCTATTATTTTCCTTCATTTCACTCTCGATGGTCTTCGATAATTTGTTGTTTTAGAAAATTTACCCCCTTTTAGGGATATTAAGTTTTTAACTAATTATAATGAGTAATATTGCTAATTAATTATTGGATTCCATATTTTTAGGACTAAAAACAATTAGCGAATCAGTTTTAACTCAAGATGAAGATGAGGGGAAGCAACAAATACATATACTCCTTTAAAACAGTATTTACAATGGTTGGGGAGAAAAATAGTTTCAAATAGATATGCAATTTTGGCTACAAAATATACCCTTATATTGGTAGTTATTCTCGTATTAGAGCACACCTCATTGGTTTGATGTCTAGACAAAAACCTTAAGGGATAGCTTTATGTTCTAAAATGTCAAAAATATAAAGAGAAAATTTGAACAAAGAAGAAGAAGCACAAACTATCTTAAGAGGAAATTCACGTAAAGTTAGTTTATCTAACATGAATGTAGAGAAAGAATCTAGTTCCAAGCATATTGGGGAATTATTCAAATTATCTACAAGAGAAGAACTAGATAGCATAATTGCAAGATACTTTTATGGTTGTGGAGTTTCTTTTAATACAGCTAGGTCTCCTTTTTGGGTTGATGAGGTCAGAGCCATCAATGATGCACCCAAAGGTTATGAGCCACCTAGTGTAGAGAAGTTAAGAATTTCATTGCTTGACAAAGAAGACTAAAATTGATCATGCTTTAATGCCTATCAAACAACAATGGACAAGATGTGGAGTTTCAATTTGTTTGATGGATGGTCAAGTGTGAAGAATTAGCCTTTGATCTATTGGCAATTTTTGAAGGTAAAGCCATATTTCTTAATGTCATTGATTGTTCAGAAGATGAGAAAACAACTACCTACATTACTGATATTTTACTTAAGGCCTTGAAATTGTTGAAACATATAATCTTGTTCAAGTTTTAACATATAATGCATCAGCTTGTAAAGTTGTAAGAGATATTATTCAAGCAAGACATCCACTTATTCTCTAGTTTGGTTGCATGGCTCATATTCTTAGCTTGCTCATGAAAGACATTGCTCACTTATTGCACCCATTATTGGTTTTCGTTGATGATTGTTATTTTAAGGTAAAAGGTGTAGTGAATTATATTAAAATCACAGCTTTGCGTTATATATATTTAGAGAATTTTCTAATTTGGAGGTTATTCAAGTGAAGAAAACCATATTTGGCCATCATTATGTTGTCTTAGATCGTATATATAGAGTGAAAAATGCTTTGATAAGAATTGTTTTAAGTGAAGAATGTGAATCACTTAGAAAAGGAAAGTCACAGTCTAAATTAACACATGATGAAGTGAAAAAAATTTTCTTATATTATATGTTTTGGAAAAATGTACATGGAATTGGAAAATCTGATTTACTTAAGAGGGGAAAAAATGAATCTTCCTTTACACATTCTTCATGTGTTTTGACTTCATTTTACTATTCAAGCTCTTGGCTATAGGGCAACTTTGTATACTTCCTTTGAGGCAACCCCAACTCATAATTGTGGTCATATTTTGTTATTTGAGTTGGAATTGTCCTATAGGGTAGCTTTTGTATACTTACTTTGATGTAATCAAGATTCATGATATTGATTCTCTCTCTCTCTCTCTTTCTCTCTCTATCTATATAGATATATATATATATATATCTTTTGACTTGAGAGTCTTGTTACTATTTATGTTTATATATAAATATACATGTATATTATTTATTTGTTAATTAGACGCATTGGAGCCACACCCGCATTAAAAAAGTTTTACAAATTGACACTTTAGCACACTCACACTCACACCTAAGTTTAAATTCTATTCAAAATAACTTTATAATTATTTATTTTTATTTAAAGAATAAATTCAGATAAATGATTTATTATATTACATACTTTCAACATATGGTTGAGGGATAGTTTATAGTGAGCAAGTGAAATTTAAGACAACATGATTGTTAAAAATATTTTTTATTTATTGTAGTAAAATTAATAATGTTGAAAAAATATCTTAACGATTTTGATGTTTATATAGATCTTGATGTGCCAACTGAAGTAACTAAGTTAAAAAGGTAAAACATAGAAACAAAATTACTTTATTGAGCAAGTAGCAAAACTCATCAAAGAATGGAGCAAGTAGCAGAAACATGAATACTAAAACAGAAAACTCGTAGCCTGAACACTGAGAGCATTACTATTCACTAGTCAAAACTATAATCCATAATAAAATGTCCAAAGAATATTTTTGAAAGTCAATATGTCTTCTAGAAACTATTTGAAAAATGCTTACTTATAAAATGAATTTTGTAATATTTTATTCAAGAGAAGGTAGTGCCTTGAAAAGACAACACTTGCTTATTGTCACAAAGTTTGCTAGTGCATAATGAAAACCAGAAGATAAGAAGACCGTAAAATAGAGTCATAGTCCCAAGTATTCAAATCTATCAAGCTGAAATGGAGGAAACAAATGTGAAAATGAATGCTGATAAACTTGGACGTCAAACATAATTGGAACGTATGGTACAACAGACGTTGTAGCCTTCATGAAACTGCATAAACAATATGAAAAAGACTTCTACTTTGAACCATTATTATGTCTTGTGTTCCAACGGCTAAAAGACCAATGTTAAGAAATCTCAAGTATAAAAGGATAGACATAATGAAGACCGACAAGAGGCAGAATACAAGAACAAAGAATCTAAGAGACAAAACAAGAAAAAAAAATTCAGTCTCTATTTGAGCTAAAAATTGAGATATACTACCCTCCAGTATGCTTTATCGAGTTTAGTCATATGAGGGAACTTGAGCTTACTGGAGCTTACTTAAAAACTATTATGGGTTTGCTAGGTTTACCTGTGAGAAAAATCTAGTGTGAGAGGCTGCCCAGAGAGGTAGTAAAAAACTATGAATGCTTAAACCTGTGAGTGAGTTTTGCTAGGTTCTTGAAAGGAAAAACACAGTGGTTAAAAGGTTGCTCATAGAGGTAGTAAAAAGCTGTGAGTGCTTGAACCTGTAAGTGAATTTGGCTAGGTTCTTGGGAAAAACTTAGTGGGAGAATAGGTTAACTAGGGTTTGGTTGTAAAAGTTGTGCTACTTGTTCTTGTAATTTGTTATTATTGCCCATATAGTGAAATTCTCTTACTTTGTGCTTAGGGAGTAGCTGTAGGATCTAGCATTTATTGGATCTGAACCACTATATATATTGGTGTTATTCTCCCTTGCTCTCAGCTCTCATTTATCTACACGTGCTCATATTTTTTTTTTATCTAGTTGCACAAAGCATTTCAACATTAGTATCAACCATTTATTTTAACTCAAATCATTTGGTGAATTTTATTTTTGAGCATATTAGTTTAAAAGATCTTCTTCACATAGTTTGAGTTTTTACTAAATCAATTGTTTTAATCTTTAAGATAAAGCTTGTTTGCATAAGCCTTTGAAAAAGGAGCAACCAAGATCACTGGTTACTCGTGCAAAAAGTTTTTCTACCTGCTCGAAAAGTTTTTGATAAATCACAGTACCCAATTTAACCCCCTTTCTTAGAGTGAAATGGAAAAAAGACTCAAATCATTGTTTGGATGTATTTTCATTAATGAAGTGGGATGGGTAAAGATGGGTTACCAACCCCTCCCAACCCACTCCATACCTCATTTTTTAGATCCCCACCAAATTTGGGGGTTTAGGATGGTTTGGTTTATCATTATTAATTTAATTATTGTTTTACTTTTATTATGCATTAAAAGAAATAATATATACTGATAATTTTGAGAAAGAATTAACCCATCCAATTAATAACTATTATAAACATCCAAACAGTTGAGTGATTAATCTCCCCCTTTTCACTTCATTACATCTCACCACACTCCATTAATGACCACTTCACTCTACTCTTTTCAAAAATAACAAACAAACCCTTAGGGGTCCCTTCTCCTTGCATTGTAATAGTAGTAATCAGATTTCTCTTGGAGAAATGTTCCTCTTACAAAATCTACTCTCATAAATTTTACAAATATTTTTTAGTCACTCATCATATAATAAGATTATGTAAATGAGATAAAATGAGTAATAATGAGTAGCGAAAAAATAAGATTTGTGAGAGTAACATTCTTCCTATTTGTTTGATATATTGATATTCTAATTTTTTTTTATATCTTAAATATTATAGTATAAGGTATTAAGGTAAAATAATATATTTCCTTCATTTCAAGATATTTGACGTTTAATGTAATGACACAAGAATTAAGAAAGTTATTAAATAGTTTCAATTGTAGCAAAAATAATTGTAATAGACTAAATTATCCTTATTAAATTCAATATAAACTCTTGTTATTTCATTGAAGATAATAATAAATAAAGGTAAAAAGTTAAAAAATAATAATTAATGTTGTTAAAAAAATAATAATTAATGTTTCATTCGTAATGTCAAATAACAAATAATTTGAAACAAATTAAAACTCATAAAACAATTATTATTTTGAAACAGATAAAGTATCATTTAAAATTTCATATTTGATATAATAATTAAAAGTATAAAAATGTATAATTGATATTTTAAAAAAATTAATAAAATTAAAACTTTAAAAATTAAAATTATTTTGAGTGATTTTCCTTATATTTGAAGCTCTATATGTTATTTCTATTTCATGGGTTCCTCGGGTTGCCAGTAAAAGTTGGCTTTATATGGTTATTTTTATCTCCTGAACCAAACGCTCCCGTAGTTGGTTCTGAATAACGAGCCAAGCAAAATTTGCTTAGCTCAGTTCTTAGCATGGACCACTTTCTTAATATCAAGTAGATTTCTTTTGATAATTTATTATATATTTTTTAATTTTTACTTTTTGTCATGTTAATTAAAATTATTTAGTTATTGAAATTTATATATACATATATATATACATATATATATATATATATATATATAATTATTTTTTAATTTTTAAAGAGTCTAAATTCAAAACTCAATAAAGAGCTCCACATATAATTTTGGAAATACTATAATTATCAAAACAGAGAATTGTAAATGATGAGAATTTTAATTGCTAGCTATTCAAATTCTTTGCATTTGAAATTTTATGAAATTTAGAATTCTTCAATTCAAACACACTCTAATTATTTCAATAATTTGTTGGGACAACAGATGTTTCAGCTTTTGGCTTGAAGTTGGAGGGTAAAGGCCTTCAAGGAAAGAAGAATTTGCTTTAATCTGTTGTTGGCATCTTCATCAATCAAGTCCCCATCAGTATTGAACTTTTGAGGAGGCTGGAAAGCATTGAGGAAGAACTCAGGTTTATTGATGAAATGAAGATCAAGAAAGACTCCAATATGGCGAAGATGAAATTGGCCCCTTGCCCCACCTAAGCCTCCTCCAGCACTCACAATGGCAGCAGCTTTACCACCCCACACATTGGGAGGTCTAGAAGCCCAGTCAAGTGCATTCTTCAGTGGTGCTAATACAACAAACAATAATGAATAAACTATAAAGAGTGCACAAAATGATAGTTATATACAAACACAAAGAACACAAAAGCCCTATTTTGGTGAATCTTTTAGTTTCAACTATAAAAATATCTTTGCATTAGCTTGTGCGTTAACTAATATTAAATTTTTTTTTGAACGATCTTAAGGGTGCACTCTCTATATTGATTTAGTGCATTTAAGATGAGATATTAGTCTCAAGGCCTGAACCTAAGTAATTAAAGTATAATTGTAGAAAACATACATCCTTAACCATTAGGTCAACCCTTAGAGTTTGATATTTTAAATTATGGATTAATTTCATTTAAGATATTTTAAAACAAATAAATCTCACGAGACATAATTTAAAATACAATATCTAAACATTTTTGTTGATACTGTATTTTAAATGGTGCCGGGTGATATTCATTTTTCTTTTTGATAGCTTAAATAATTTTATAATGGTACCTTATAATAACACTAAAAATGAAATCTCATACAACAATGTTTTAAAATATGGTGTTTCTGAAAGAATAAAAAGTTATTGTCTTTAATTTTTTAAATATTGAAATCTACTTACAAACGTTTAGGTATAAGATATATAAATAATCTAAATTTTACTTATTGGTCAAGACATTAGATATAAATTTTTTAATTTTTGATTTTTATATTAAAATAGAATGTAACTAATTTTAAAATTTTACAAGAGTTAATATCAAATACTACAAAAAAAATAGTTAATTTATTTTTAGTGTTTCTAAAAACACCGTATTTCATAATTCTATTTTATAAAATTTTTTTATATTTAATGTCATAAATAATTTTAAAACAGTGTTTTAAAATATCGTTAGATAATAAATTAAATTAGAATCTTATGGGGTATTATTTGAAATAGCCATTAAAAACACCGGAGAAATTAACTCAAAAAATAAAAATTCTTGCATGAATCAGATGGACAAAGGACTTCAGAGTGTCTTTATATTAGAGTTGAAGAATTTTATTTTTAATTTTATGTGTGACAAATTTTTTTCTCAAAAATTGAAGGTATGCGATGAAGAATTGAGATCATGATAAGTATCACCAGAAACAAAAAAGAATCAACTGAACCTTTACAGTGAAGACAAAATTGAACCTAACAAATCGTACCGCTGACAGAGTAATTATACTCAGGAGAAGCGAAGAGAACGCTATCGGCTTCGAGAATTCTCTGACGGAACGCTTCAACTTCAGCCGGAAACGTCCCATCTTTTTCAAGATCAGTGTTGAGCATCGGCAGAGGAGCGATGTCGATGTAGTCAATTTGAATACCTTCAACGGCTCCGTTGGTTAGCTCGATCGCTGAGATCGACCTCACCAAATCAAAACCACGTGCAAAGAAGCAAAATCAAAGAGAACAAATTAATTGCAGAGATAGATAGTGGTAGTACCAGATCGAATGAGGCCTCTGTTGTATGAACCTTTACGAAGCGAGCCACAAAGAGCCGCCACCTTAACCGCCGCGGCTGATGGTGCCGCTGCTCCGACCGCCCCTGCCAGTGCCATTGGTGTTTCTGATGCTTAGAGTGAGGGAACAATGGCGGAGGCTAAGATACGAAGAGTGCATTTGTGCGGGAGCTTTCTTATAGGATTTGAAAAATACAGGGCGGGTATTATTTTACTGAATGGTCCCCGGTGGGACCCACTTTAGGCGTTATAAAATTAACGGCTGCGAGTGCTTTTTTGTCCAGGTACATGCTCAAGAATGAACTTTAGGAAAATTCACTTAGTTAATTATATTTAAAAATAACGTGTTAGGTATAATGTACAAGTTGATGAGTAATGATCTCAGACTTCTAAGCCGTCTCACAAGCTTGCAGGCCATTTAGATGGGCTTAAAACAAATTTTATAAAGATACTTTAATTAAAAAAATTTATTATAAGAAAAATTTATTTTGTTTAAATGAAATAATTAAAAAATATTTTTAAATTAAAAAAGTTGTTTAGATATGCATAAGCATTTTTTGTACAGTATTTGAATAAAAAAATACTTATTATAATATTATAAGAAATTTTAAAATTTTAATTAAAAATAATCAAGTTTTAAAATATATAATACTTTACAAAATAAAATTTTATACTCTTCTTCAGTTTCTTAAATTTTTACAACCTTATAATATAACATGAGTTGTTATTGAATTATTTTTAATTAACTGAGAGAGATGACACAACATGCTGATCACGTTTCTTCTTTCCACCCTTGGCTGCATCTGAAGACTTGGTCTGCACAAACAAATTCCAAAAGTCACAGTTTATTAAACAAGAATGACATAAAAAGGTAAACAATCATCAACAAACCACAATTATTAGCCATTGAACTCCCTTCTTTACTCCACGAATTTTTTTGCCTCTGTTCTTTTCTCCACTTATATAAAGGGGGGAAGTTTATGGTGGGAAACAACGGTCTCCAATGGGTGCTGGAGTCGGATGATTCATATATATAAGGTAAGGCGCCAGGAGCAAATCTACGGGCTAGCCGGCTAGGGCATCTTGCGTTTGCCTTCGTGTAATACATTACCTCCACGTGGCAGTAGCATATTGATGTAATTTTATTAATCTTTTTTATATACTAATTAAAAACTCATGCAATGCAAAACTGTATCAATTAACAATTGAGAATAATAAAAAAAATAATAAAATAACATACTTCGTGCCCTTGAATCTGATGGTGTTATTAGCATCTGATCAGAGAAATGGTTCAGAACCTAATTAGTAGTTGCAGGTCTCTCTCATTTCCAATAAAATAGTAGTTGAACTCAGTAACTCTCTCATTTCATATTGCCTGGTATCCACTGTTCTCCATAATCTTCATATATCTTACCTGCAAAACCAAAACATTTACATGGTGTAATTAACCATTTTGATCAAATCGGTCAAAACTTCAGTTATATTTTAAATAGCATTACATTGTGTCACAAGCAATTTCCTAGATACCAATATATCGAGTGGCTTCACTCAGTTGGCCTAATCCTATGCATTTCATAGGGTCCTTATAATAGCCATTAAAAAAAAAAGCTACTTCAACAAAGCCATTAATAATGGAAATGGTATAAAATAAACTTACGTATATTAACTTCTGTTCCATTTCTGAAGTCAAGTTCTTTTTTCCTCTAGTAATCATTTTAATAATTAAATTAAGAGGAACAGGTAAAACAACCAAAGTCAACAATTCATAAACAGGAAATTAAGGGGAAAAAATAAAAGATAAATAAACCTATGGGACTATGGGTAAGCACACGTCAAGTATATTGGGATAACAAATTCTGTATATAGTAGGAAGGATTCACCGGCTGCATAGAATTATGCGTAGAATTCCCATAGTCCACCGGCAGCATGGAATTCCCACCGGCTTGCTGCTGGTGGTTCCAAAATCTCAAAAAACGAATAAACAACAAAATTAAAAAGTATATTAGAGAGTGATACTTGTCATGTAATATTTTATTTCAATTCAAAATTAAAAAGAAGTAAACAACAAAATTTCAAAAATACCAAAAATGAATTGATAGATTTCGAATTTACCAATTCTTTTTTACAAAAATTTTGAAATTGTTAAAAAACTTATAATTCTAATAAATCTGGAATTCAAAATTAAAAAGAAGTAAACTAAAGAAATTTTGAAATTACAAAAAAAATTACAAATTTTAAAATTGTAAAAAAAGTGTAATTCCAATAAATATGAAATTCAAAATTAAAAAGAAACAAACTAAAAAATTTTTAAAATTACTAAAAATAAATATGGCACATTTCAAATTATGGAGCAAATGAGGAAATTCTATAAAATGTATTTTTTATTTTTATTGAGATATAATTAGTAATTTATAACCTATTGACTTTTCAAAAATAATTAAATTTTAAAAAAAAGAATAAGAGAGTAACAGGTGTAAATATTACAAAGTAACACGTACAAGTATTAGAGAGTGATACTTGTCACCCTCCTATTATCCCTATAGAATCGTTCTACAATATAGTATAAAAGTATAAAAAGTATAGAATATAGAATAGAAGATATTACATTTTATAGGAAAAAATGATTTACTGGTGACCAATTAGGCATCAAATTCTTACGTGGGCATCAAATTGTTATTTGGTGTCACTGTTATTATTTTGTTCTTTTTTCTTTATAAAAAATAATTATTGTTATAAAAAAATTTTTAAAAAATTATTCAATTGTAAAAATTATTAATAATCATTTTTATAATTTGATTAAAAAATTATAAATGGTAAAAAAAATGAACAGTATATAACACCACCTAAAAATTTAGTGTCTCAATAAACACCAAGAAATAAATTTTTTTTATAATAGTGCAAGAATAATGTAATTTTGGAATAAAAAAAATCTCATTAAACACAATTTAAAAATATGATATTTTTAAAGTAACCCAAATACAATTACTTTAACATATTTATCTGTTAGAAAACATTTAATTATACAAATTAAAATAGTCATATAATTATCATTTTGGTCGGTAGAACGAAGTTAGCGAAAATGAGAATAGGTCCAAAGTATGTTAAATTATACATTTAAAGTGTGAAAATAATTATTTTAAAAGCTAGTAAATTTATCTATAAAAAAAACTAGTACATTTGTATTTTGCTTCATAAAGTATTTTATTAATATAATTTAGTATTACAATTTGCGTGATTTATCTACACTATTAAACAACAAAATAACTGACTTAACAATCAATAAGTAACCCAACGGTCTAAATTTCCGCATTCTCCGTCGCCTGTGTTTCGAAATATAGCCGTTACCAGCATTAAGAATTAGCGTTGGCCTCTCCTTCGTTTCTTAATAGCCTTTTTTCTCTCATTTTGACTCCCCTATTATCTACATCTCCTAATGTTCTTTCCTGCTTTTCCCGTCGCAGATCCACTCTCATTGATGGAAGATACTGATCTGAATCCCCTCTTGTCCCTGAAAGAAAAGGTCCTGCAGTACTCCTGCTCTATATGCTTTGGATTCTATCTAGCAGATGCAAATCATACTGATAGCCTCAGTCTCCTCTCATCTCCTTTCTTTCATTCAGCCACTGGGCACGCACTTTGCCATGAAAAATCTTTGGGGTTTTGACTTTGTGGACTTCTCCTGGGGAAGCAATTTTATAAATTTTCAATCCTCACCTCTACACATATGCAGCACCCATTCACACACTATCCCTACCATTCAAGCCTCTCTTTTTAGACAATTTCTACTCTTGTGCTATGGGATAGAGAGGCACAAGAACTTCTTACTCAACAAGAGTTAAGGAAGAGATACGTCTATCAGGAAAGCTTTCTTAAGAAGAATCTATCTGGATGTGATACGCGTGCTGAAAAGGAGCATTTCTTTCCTTGTTTTCCATCATTATCCAAAGCTACTAATGAAATTTCAAGTGGAATAATATCCACAGTAGTAAACACGGTCTCAACGTCACCTGGTTGGCAACAAACCATGAAAACATTAGCTGCCATGCTTGTTGAAAGTACCAAGAAGCTATCAATTGCTTGAGTACCTGAGGAAATATCAAACTTAACTCAAAGGATGAGTGAGTTGCATGCCTTCATCTCTTTCTGAACCATCTATATTAAAGGTTTTTACTGTTATGATGCTTGATCTTTATTCTGTTTACTATTATCATTCATTATATATGTATGTATGTGTGTTTCAGTGTTTGTAAGATAATGGTGATTAATGGGTTTTGAGAGTCGAAGCCTGGAGGTATAAAGTCTCCGAGAAAACCTTTATTTCTCTTTCTAAAGCTTTGATCAAAATGTTTGCAGCACATGCTAAACTCCCCAAAATCTGCAAGTGGCCATGCCACATAGATGTGGGAGTCTACAAGTTTTCTGCCCTGAGTTTAACTTGTAACACTAAGTTTATTGTTATCATGGTTCAACTGTGTTTGCCTTCGCTGCCTGATGAAATGCAGGTGCTTTTTCATTCTTCTTGCAATATATTTTTTTTTCCAGATAATGCTTAAGTTGCCAATAATGAAGTTCTGAATTTATTTTTAGCTGATCCACTCCCTTTTTCCTTTCTATTTTAGTGAAATGTTAGATATTTACCTATGTTCAACCAAACTAGATGAGACATGTTATCTTTAAAATCCATCGTGTTGAAACAGAAAGAGAGTGAAACATGTAGAGAGGGTGGTCTTAGAAAGGTCTAGGCAATGAAAAGGTGATACAAGCTGATTTAGTACATTTAAAATTTTCATCTAAAATAAATAAATATTCATGCTTAATATATATATATATATATATA